>MU868585.1:0-16384 GCA_036418205.1 Ostertagia ostertagi
TTACGACCACCCATCTTCATGGGTGATTTGATACGACCCCCCTTGTATGTGACACTTGTGTAGAGACAGTGTTTACCATCAATATTTATTTCTACGTAAGTCATCAAAGATGAAACTTTAGCAAAATCCACGACAGATATTCATCGCTGCTTCCAAACACGAAAAAATGAGATGCATTCAAAGATATCCGTGTACTCCAAAGGGTTACCAAACTAGGAGATGAAATAAACTGAACCAGTGACCGGAATATTGACAATATTACCTGATAAAAACTTATGAGAAGTCAGAAAAAATTATCGCTCCAATTGAAATACTGAAATCCTTCACGTTCTTCAATTGCAACACAATTTTTACACCCCTCTTTCTAAGGCTATAACTTCCTTCATATTCGAGCTTCTGCGCCGAAGTGATTTGATTTGGAAAATTCAAATTATTCTCTCTCCAACCATGGGTAAAAATTCTTCGAAAGTTAATTTAATAAAAATTTAGTACGTTGTTACTTTTTTCTGTGCAAAGCGACTTTTTGACCTTCAAACGATCATAACTTCCTTCAAAGTCATTCATTTGGGAAGCTGAACACGTATAATAAACTACAGGATTCAAGCTTTCTAACGAGCACCCAAGCGTTCCTGAAAGATCAGTAGTTCAAAAATTAGTCCCGTTGTTACTTTTTTGGGGGTTTGCGTTACTATTTTTTTGGAACCGCGACTTTTTTACCTTCAAACGATCATAACTTCCTTCAAAGTCATTCATTTGGGAAGCTGAACACGGTATAATAAACTACAGGATTCAAGCTTTCTAACGAGCACCCAAGCGTTCCTGAAAGATCAGCAGTTCAAAAATTAGTCCCGTTGTTACTTTTTTTTGGGGGTATTCAAGCCATTTTCTCGAAAACGCGGTTTTCTTAGGTTTCACTGCCCGTAACTTCTTGGAAGACCAATTTCATGTTTAATTAGGATGTGCTAGAAAGCTCCGAGCATGCGCTTGCACTACATCCCTTGCCTTGGTGCGCGCCACGCCTCGGGCGCCCTTCTAATTCGCTGATTCATTTGAAAGCTCATTTAGAGGGAAGCGTGGTTTATAGATGCTCTAGTATCAGTCATCTTACGAAAACGTAACGTGCTGGCTATTATCCGATATTACCAAGAATCCCACTGTCGGCCACCGAGAGGGTACGACCCCCCCTCCAAGCTCAACTGAGTACGACCCCCCGTTGTTACTCGTAACAACGTAGGGTTGACCCTGGTTGGGGGTGAGGGCAGCTGTTAGACGTTGCATCACAATGCCCCCTTTAACGGATGAGCGCCGGCAACAATTACGGCAACGAAATGACTTGTTCATAAAAAACCAGTGTGACAAGAAGCAACATCTCAATAACACCTCCATATTATTGAAAGAATGTCAAACAGGAAATAATATTCCTTTTTGGAGTGACCGCTTTCTGCGTTGATAGGTAAACAAAGATCTTCTGGAAAATCATCATCCCTGTTGTGTTGGGTGAATGTTGCTTAGTAGGCTCAAGGCATTCAAGAGCGACTTCTGAACTAAGCGATGTTTCGATTGTGCTTGTAGCAGTGGTTTGTCTTCGGTCACTCAATACAGCGAATTTCATTGTTCTCGAAATGGGAGAGCTATGGAGCTCTCCACTAAGATATCCTGTTGACAACAATTTTTTTATCAATCTGGGCATTGCGAGAGCGTGGGACTCTATCTTGCTCTTGCGCCATTTGTCTCCTGTTGATGGTCCTCTTGGTATGAATCCGACTGAGAGTTCGAGATCATCCTTAAAATCCATTTCCATACCTTGACAGGCAAAAATCATCCCTGATTGGCTGCATGGTTTTCCATAAGCTTTATTCCGGTTGTCCTTGTTGTTCAAGAGTGGACTAACAGCAGAATTCAATACGTAATCGAGACCACCTCCATGTATAAGCACCTTGGCTTTCTATTCAGTTTGCGCGCATCAGCCAAAACTTAGACATCTTGCTTTGAACCATACTGTTAAAGGCAAAGTTCGGGCTCAGACCCACTTAATGAGCCTTTACGGTGGCTAGAAGCGCTAGGTACGCAAGTGTAGAGGTCGCGTCACTTCCCTACTTCGAAAAGCGTTACTTAGACGCTAGGCGCTAAGAACTTTGACACGCTCCACCTGTTGCGACACGCTCCGCCCACCGCTCGATATCTTGTCTGCGTCGCAATGTTGATCTGCTATGCTCTCTCTACTCGGACTTCTCTACGCTCTCCGCGCTCACATTATCTCTCATCTCCCTGCCGGCCTTTTGAACTTCTCCGCAGCGTAGAGCAAAAGGCTCGTATTTCCTGTGTATTTCACGATTTTTTTTCTTTTTCTCCACTGGCGGTCCACTACCTACCCCTACTTTCACATTTGAGTGGAATTAACCTCATAATTCAATCCTGAATCTTGCCTTTAAGGTGTCTGCAAGCAACGCTTTGCAAAGAAGTGCGCTCGATAGCATTTCAACCACTGAACGGTGGATTGGGTAAGCTGCGAGCCAGTGCTTTTGAGAAATTGCTCGTGAGTCACAGAAGTAGCCATTTTATGTACAGGCCTGTGAAGGTGGTGGATAGCATTCTGAGCACTGAAATTTTATGGAGCTTCTGAATCGTCTTGAAATGTAACACAAATAGGTCCTCGGAGCAAATAAGCGATGGCTTCTGGAGGAGACAAAGCATGATCCATCCCGCAATCGATATGACTAAAACGGAGTTTAAACACTAACTTATCAAGATAAATATGTAGATAACACAATACACATAGATATAACACATAGACACACATAGATATATATGTATAACACAAATACACGAAAGATTCGTGATGTTTAATAAATTGAATACTGCCAGCGGCACGCTCTTGTTACCATGATTTTCCTCCACCTTCTGAAATGCTAATTAGAAAGTTGGATGGGATTATAGTGAAGTGTGGAAAGTTGGATTTGTTGGGTTGTCCCATAATTCCTGTCCGAATTTCGACACTTTCTTCTCATCGAGTTTTATCTTCTCTAAAACCAATTGATCAAAAATATAACCATTATCATAATCACGATATGCATCCATTCGCCAGGGAACCTTTGGATGCTTTCCTCCTAGAATGGGTGAAGCTATGAGCTGAAGAATTCAGCAAGGTCGTTTTTGGAGTGGTTGTATTTAGTGACTTTTTTCTCTCGCCGCTGCTGCCTCAAGGCACTGTGAAGGGGATAGCCCGATGGAGTGATGCCAGGGCTATACGATGGACATGGTATCGTGGTCCAGCCAGTTTCCCTCAGAACGTAGCGAGTTATCTTTGCAATGTGAGGTCGAGCGTCTATTCGGAGAAAGGGGATTTTGGGACGTTTAGGACGGTTTCTCCCACTACTGCGGCCAACCCCGGGAGCTGTTCCACGATGGCATTCGCAATACTTGTCCGCATATAGCAAAACAACTGTGAAAGCGGAAGACCCACTCAATCTAACAAATCAAAAGCAATATTCTCTGACCACGGAGTTTGGGCTTTTGTTGAGCTGGTGAGCCCTGGCTGCGAGGTAGCCATCAGGCGTGCTGCGTGTTGTTGTCGTAGTGAACTCATGACTCATCCCCACTAGTGATCAACTAGGGAACGCTCTGCTAATGAGGTCACAGAATGAAATTCCCCCAGAGGGTCAGACCTGCTTCTCGGTCATGGCTGGTCGGCGCATATGGTTTCCATCAAGTCTTCATTCTGCTGCCGCCACTTCATCCTGATGGCGTGTGCTGGTGCATCGGCTGCGCCCAGGTGTCTGCTACAATACCCTGGTAGTAGCGTCCGTGTGCACTTCCAATCCATGGCGCAAGGGTCCTCATCGAAAGTGAGTGGAGGCCCAGGATGAGGCTGATTTTCACAGCTCGTATTGTCTTTGCCATTGCGACCCTCTAGCTCAGTGACCGATCAGTAGCAGAGACTGAGCCAAACACAGCGCTGATCTTCTCTAGTGTCCTCCTTGCAACAGCGTCTATTTGAGGATCATAAAGCATAATCGTTCGTTATTGCTCATTGATCTATTTCGACTTCTACTCAGTTATTCCGATGCGGGTTTGACCTTCCAAAATGTCCTGGCTAACGGTCTAGATGCACTCTTTGACATACCAACATATTTCGCAATGGACTTGAAATTTGAAATTGATCAAAAATCGGACAGGAATTATGGGCAACCCGATATAAATCATTTTACGTTCTAAAGCTGGCGAAGATTAGGGTTTCCCAAGAAAGGAATTCATTTCGAACAACTGAAACACAAGCACAGCTTGTCACTGGTGTCTCCGCCCTGTTCCATTGTCACAACACAACTACGGCAAAACACTAGTTCATTCCATAAGGAGGAATGAATGGTTTGTTGAAATTACATCGACTATTCGGTCGTGAAGCCACCCGGGGAAGGGCTGCCCCACATCCTATCAATTCTATCAAATTCTTGACGCACATACTTAGACTCGGGTCTTTGGCCACGAGAATGATTTTCATTGTCGGCGCCATTGCCGCTTAGCGTCAACGATATACCCTCCCTTCAAAAAACCAGAAAGTGTCGGGTGCAGACCATACACCACAAGTGACGACGGCCTCCACAAAATGTAAATGTTTTCTGCCAATGAAATGATTAGCCTGTTGCAGTTGTATTCTATCAGTTGTCACTAATTACAACTATCATTTACCAAAAATCAGCTATCACTATGAACCACTACTAACCAGATTTACTTGGAGGCCGTCGTCACTTGTGGTGTATGGTCTGCACCCGACACTTTCTCGCTTTTTGAAGGGGAGGGTAAGTATGATAAAAATAAACTTCGTACCCGTGGTCGAGGTCATCTGCCGCACTCCTCGATCAGTCTTGAAAACATTTTCACGCAGGCTGATTAGCAATGAGAAATGCTCATGAATGAGTTCCTCAAAGTGACTTCTTCCGACTTCTTCATAATAACGATAACTAGTAATGACTGACTGGTGGAATGAAGTGAAAGTGGAAAGGAGAAGCAAGAGAAATGATTGGAAAGGCTGAAATTAAGGCCTCAACCTACTCTAACGTGGGATGTGCCCTATGGAGAGACACAGGCGATCAAAGAAATCAAAACACGCGAGAGAGCACGCCGTTCAAGAGTACATCAATAGCGGTGGGTGGGAAGCGTTGCAACGGGGTCGATGGTTGCAGGTTCGTAATGGATTAGCGCCCTAATCGCGCAATTTGGGCAACGAAGCTGGCATGATCTATGAAGGTACGTACCCCAAACGTTTTCTCGTGGTATCCTTCCTACTGATTGGGCTGATCCCGGGGTTTACCTTTAATTGAGCTTGCGACTATTTATGTATATTTTGTTTGTCACCAAGTAATAGGTGACCACTGAACCACCCAATAAATGTACCAATATTGGCGAATCTTCACAAAGCTCTGAAAATTTATCTCTTGTAAAATTCAACAAACGTATCACATTTGAGCAAGCATCACATCATTGTGAACGGCGTGAAACAATCTGATATAGAAATGTATGTATATACACACGCAAGCAAGATGAAAGCAACTATTCACCGGCGCAAAATGAACAGCAACACGTGGGGTCCCACTCGGTAGACAAAAAAGTCAAAAACATGGAGAATAAAAACATAACAAAACAATAGCACAATTGCGTAATCTATGACACAATGCACCACTAAAATCAACCATTTTCATGCACATTCATTCCGTTCTCATAAAAGGCCAAACCATAACGGCGATAAATCCTAAGTGCACATAGGTAAGACGTACCCGATCCCTGATGAATAAGTGTAGGATACCCTCAAGTTAACGCTAAGATTTTAGATTTGCTTTCAAGAAGAAGGCTAGTGATTCTCAAGTTCAGCCACAACTATTTGCTAATGAATGCATAGAACGAGTAGGTAATTGAAGAGTAATGAAGGATAGACGGTTAACTGCATAGCTGCATCGCTGTTGCGAAAACGTGGTGTTAGCAGATGTTGCCAACGAACGAGTGAACGACCGGGTCGCTTTGAAAAGGCTCCTACTACAGCTCCGGACTCAATCGCTATTGCGTTCGCTTCTCTTCCTTCCTATCACCGGTGTCTTCTTCGCTTTTCTCTTCTTCTTCGACGTTTCCCTCTGCCACTTTTTTATTATGATATTCGGTGAGCACTATTTTCTCGAAGGGTTTCTGCTTGAAGCACTCCAATAAGAAGGACATCACTGGAATTAGTGAAATGAGCTTGCTCTGAATTCCGCTTAATATGCTCCGAAATACGAGATTTTCCGCTCAAGTGACAGCTTATAGAGAAGAAGGTTACCAGATAGAGGAGTATGTGAGGAAAGGAAAGGTGTCCCCCAAGAGGCCCATCGCGCGGCGAAGGAAGAGACGCAGATGCGGCAAAGGACGAGTCGCAGCGCGTGCTGTGCGATATGAGACGTAGTATGGTACACTCTATTTAACCTGACGCCTAACCGCTACAGTATGCGCTGCGACTCGTCCTTTGCCGCGTCTGCGTCTCTTCCTTCGCCGCGCGGTGGGCCTCTTGGGGGACACCCGGGAAGAAAGCAGAACTTCGAGGAGCTCTCAAGACTGACGAAGAGTAAGTCCGTTTGAGGCAGGAGTGGAACGAAACATAGATTTGTCCCATGGAATTTTGCGGGTTTAATTCAAGGACTACTTTGACGCTCGCATTTGAGTCAGATACCAAATGAACATAATGTATTGTCGTGGACGGAATTCGATTCCATATTGCCTTTTGCGCCAGCGCGTGGCGAGCAGTATGTTAGTTATTAGAGCGAATGACTCACATTTGCCTAATCGTCTTTCTATGGCAACGTAGTGCTTGTAAGCCAAAATCGGCGCGACCGGATCTTTGGATAACGACCTGAAAAAGTAAAAAGGATCCAAAAATGATAGCGAACTTCTATGACCGCCATGGATCACAACCGGACCTTTACGCTGCGAAATTTCTCTGTAATGTTATTGAGCACCTAAAAATTGAAAAGATTCAATTGCTGCATAGGTTGTCTAGGCATTTCATACAATGTTCTTTCAAAAAACGAGAAGAGCGTCGGGTGCAGACCACACCACAAGTGACGACGGCCTCCACAAAATGTAAATGTTTTCTGCCAATGAAATGATTAGCCTGTTGCAGTTGTATTCTATCAGTTGTCACTAATTACAACTATCATTTACCAAAAATCAGCTATCACTATGAACCACTACTAACTTCTTGGAGGCCGTCGTCACTTGTGGTGTATGGTCTGCACCCGACGCTCTTCTCGTTTTTTGAAAGGGAGGGTATATGACTGAGTTCTCATATAGAAACTGCACTTAACCCATTGCGGACCGCCGTTATAATTGCACCTCCGTAGGTTTTTGTCATCTCTTTTATCAGTGGCCAATAATCTATCGAAAATTTAACCAGTACGCAAATATATGATATATCCTGTGTCTGAAAAAGTAAACTGTTGATTTTGTAACTTAGCAAAATGCTGAAAAAATCGAAGATTGCTATCCGTTTCCAGCACGCGGTCCGCAATGGGTTAAATCGAAGAGATGAGGAATCCTCCTACTGATATTCAGGTAAGCGTAATAAAGAGTCTGGTGGAAAGCACGTTCCGTTCCGAAGTCCTCAAAGGTGAATTACTCTGGAAAGATGGGAAAGATATTATTCTGTAATGTCAAACTTTCTTTCCAAATTGCCCTGCTAGAATACAGAACTTCTGAGCTTGAGGTCCTCTGCTTCCCCAAATTCAGTCAATCACTAAAAATTAGAAGCTTCATTAAAGTGGACGTTGACACCCATTTGTGGCGAGGCTTAGCCTTGTTGCGTAGCAATTTACCTAGTTCTATCTTCCATGCGTCACCAGATACCTCGGTCAAAACCTACAATCGTGGTCGCTATCGTCTTCTCAATTCATCTATTTGACATGCCACATTGGGACTTCAAAGGCCAGACAGGCTATCAATATTTCTCGATCAATGTATTTATTTGAAAACAGTATAATATTACCTTGAATCTAAAAAAATAAATATGGTCTCAGTGAAGCCACTATAAAGCCGTCTGAAATAAATGTTCTGAACACAAATTCCTTGCATTCTGCTCAGCATGAATTTCAAATGGTTGAGGGGTTTCGAACGGTACAATACCAAAACTTTTTATGTGAACTTAATAAGAGTAGTTCTATTTAGTTGGTTCCAACCTCCTCAAGCAATGCCAAATTTGAGAACAGAAAAAGAACTTACGCGTGAAGGGTTTTAGTGAGTGATTGCGGTTCAGCATAGAATCGTAACAAGGTGCTGAGAGTTGAAGGGCGAATCACGCAACACTGCCGCAACGGCAATATAATGTCGTCGTCGTCGATGTCGGTTCGGCCGAAACTGAAAAAAAAATACCTTTTTTTTCACTTAGTTGACTGAAACTTATTTCAGAACTCCCCGGCGACTAATACTGCCAGAGAACTGCAGCGAAAATAATAAGGGCTATTTATATTTTTATCTTGAAATTATGCATGCAATATGCGCACGAATACAGAGTGCTCGTCATACATAATAGTTGATTTCATGCATACATGGATAAATTTGCGTAAAAAAGAGTAAATTACAAATTGATGGCTCAGTGAGAATTGCAATATTTGCAAAATTGCAATTCTCACTGAACAGAATTTGCACTCTGCTGCAGATCCATGGCCATCAAAAATTAATTAGGCGTGAGCATAGTGGAATGGGAGGACGTGGCGCATTTCATGTGGCGCCATTACCACGAACAAGGTTTAGAGGTCAGCTCAAGCAGAGAGCCTCGCCCAAACCGTCCAAGTGTTTTAACCGACCGGGATGCGGTAATAGTCAACAGACTTATTTGTAGGGACAAAAACATTGACTCGTACATCGCACCTACCGTAACTCAGTGACCAAGTATTATTCAAATGTCAACATGGTACTGAATGAAAATAGTATGTATGCATCTCAAAAAAGGATTATTAGACGCCAAATGCTTTATTCGAACTATTTTAATATGAGAAAAGATATTTAGTCGGGTAATTAGGGTATTCCATTAGGAGCACTCAAATTCAAAAACATCTCTATAACGGAACATCAAGTGTCAATAGCGCGATTGGAGCAAATGATTGTTGCCAGTCACCTAAATATGTACTCACTTTATAACATTGCGCAATCTAATCATTACAAAGACCTCAGACATGTTTGACATAATTGGGTGGCTACTGTCTATAAAGCGGATCGATTTCCGAAAATTGGAATTAGAGAAATCAACTAGAATTCTGAATGAAACACATGTGTATGGCACATCCGGAGAAAAAGACTGACAACGAAAATCTTCACCGCTTCGATAAATATGCCCTATTTAATACAAGCTGTTACAGAGAACAAAAAAACCATATCGCATTTTTCATTCGGTGTTAAAGCAACAATCCAAGAACGAATTCGCGGGCTTAAATAACCTATAATGAAGTTGTAGGTGAAAGTTGACCAATAATGAAAGAAAAAAAAAAACGTCGAACAGGGACTTAGACAGGGACTCCCCTCTGCCACTTAGCAATGGAGGAAGACGCTGTTGGACGAGTTGTCTGAACATGCCCGCAGTAAATGCGCCCCAATTGCAATAGCTGCAATAGCTGGCTACTTGCCAGCAATTGCAATTGGGCGCAATAATGAAATCGTTTCATGTTTTGAAGGTAGAAGGTAGAAGGAAAAAACGTAGAAATCCAGCGTAGTCGGCATCACCACATCGATTGCTTTAAAGGATCGACCTCAAATAGTCCCGGTGGTCCCGAAACGACCGCAAATGTCTGCGCAGCCAATCACGCACTTTTCACGACAGAAGTTTCAACTATAACGCTATACCCAGAGGTGTTCTAACGAATAAAATGCTTGGCCTTGAGACTCTTCAGGGCAGGAGGAGGAAATTCGATCTTTTGACAGCGTTCAAAATTATCACAGGGAAGGTGTCCGTCGACACTCAAGCTCTCTTCACCCTTCTGCCGTCCACTACCAGAGGGGAAAAATTCAAACTTTCTCTCCCCAGAGCCAGGTCATCTGTTCGTACAAAATTTTTCACTGTACGGGCTTTTTCGGAGTTCACCAAATTCAGCAAAAAGTGCTCGATGCCTAGCAGTATAGCCCAGCTCAAGAAAAATATGCACAAGTACTACGCTTAGGGCTATGTTATTTTTTTTTACTTTTTTATTGACCATATCTTTTTGGGGCATTGGTCATCTTCTCTATTTGCTCTTTTTCTGTCGCTTTTTTATGATGATTTTGTGACGCAGTTGTGTTGTGTTGTGTTATCTAATGTTTTATGGTTTGCTTAACCCATTCCATGTGCTCATGCGCATGCAATAAATCTAAATCTAAATCTAAATCAGAATTGGGCGGCCCTACCGAGGCTCGGTGGATCCGCCCTTTTTGAAGGCGTTAGACCCCCTTCCAACGCCTTTCAAAGGTAAGTTTTCAAATCAGTGACATTTCCTATGTACTTGACTAGGGCTAGTGCATGTTTCCACCCCTTAGGATCGAATGGTTGAAACCCTGCTTGGACTGTTGCTTTAAGCAGAGCCTGCGAGTGCGCGGGACTAACGCTAGGGAGAAGAGAAGAAGAAGATCGTATTCGCTGTTGATCAGTCCTTTCTAGAACGCGCCGCACATTCCACTCTCATAGGATCAGCTACAGTTGAGTTTGAATAGGCTAATAGAATGAGTTGCGCGGAGCAGCTCATGTACAATTGGGTGTTTTTATCTTCCTAAACGAGCCTAGTACTGAGCGGCATACGGTAGAAGTTTGGATACCTTTACTATGCGGAAGGTAAGCAGGTCACCTGCCATTTTACCACTTTCGCCCAGATATGAACAACTGAATGGAAAATGAAACAGCATTGGATACAATCAGGATATTGTATAGCTGCATTCTAAAATAGCACTGCGTGAATGCGTCGAAATGGAAACGGTTTTGAGCTTGTCATTCACATGTGCCAACATTTTTTAACTTAAAGTTGGCCTGCTCCTCAAACAGTCACAATTAATCACTTTAGGAAACCGAATTGGAAAAGTTGTGAGAAATCTCACCGATAATTATTTGAGCTCAAGAATGTGCCTCTTCTCCAGAAACTGCACTACGAATGCCCCTTTCTCATTTCTACTCGAAATCGGGCACACGAAAGGAATGTCAATCGAGGTTATTCGTTTTTCCCCTACCGCGACTTCTTACATTTCGTCAGAGGACGTCCAACACGTCGGATGATGTTGTAATGTTGCAAAGAGCGGCCAGTATATTTCAATGATTAATACGTTTTAGACAACAGCCGACACGCATCAATATGTATAATCACATGTTAGACTGTAATGATCGTGAAGAAGAAGAAAAGAAGTCTCACTGATAGAAAAATGTCCCATTGACGGGTGATTTGTTGTAATGATGGAGTATCACGGACGAGGGATAAGTTTCAAAAATGTTTAGTTATTGACAAAGTGGGTACCTCAAACGGGGCCAATCCAGAACATCGTACTTACTGAGCATGGGTGCCTAGGCACTTTAAAGAGACCTACCCTCCCTCGAGAGGAGACCTCGACGCTGCTTCGACTACATCAACAGCCTTGGGGGCTTCCACCACCACCGCCTCCATACAACCCCTTACCCTTCTCACCATTACCAACACATCAATGCACAAAAACTATAATGGGATATGACCCCCCTTTCCCCGCCGAACTTGTACAACAATAGGTTAGCCCAGTATAGGAGCGAAGAATCACTACACCACTGTAGCCTTTCAAATTTTTCTCTATAGCTCTGGCATAGCTATGCGGTTCTATGATATCACAAGTTTCATTGTACATCATGAGCAATTGTCTGAACTTGTTATATTCTTTGAACGATGTTCTTCAGCAGATTAACATCGCTCAATCAGTGTAAGACTTCTTACTGCTCCCAAAATCACGACGGCACAAATTACATTACTGCTTTTATGAAGGAACTGGAGCACGGCCGCTATTCATATTACCTGGAGACGCCCACGTAAGAGGTTCATCAAAATGTTCGCAATTGGGTCAAGCTGGAAATGTTTTTGCTCTAACGGTTTATCCGCCTCTATTTCTTGGCCTCCCCTGTGATGCAACACGGTTTAAACGGACGATATCTTGATAATCCCTGAAATCATCGAAACAAATTTTATTTTGGGAATAACCACTTCAACGAAGACCTGAGGATTCAATGGTGGGATAGAGCGGTGCAAAAATTATCCCCGCGATGTGGCAGAACTTCCTACAGATAAATATGTAAATGTACTTTCTGTTGAAGGAGGTGACCGAAAAAGTTATCTTCTACGGACAAATTTGTGAATTTCGCCAATACCCTGTATCGCATCCGCTGTTCGGTCCAATGCGTGGCGTTTCTGTGGAAAGTAATGAACACTGCATATTGGTTGTTTCTGTAGAGAAAAGCAAAAAGGAAGGCAGGAACTTGTTATGCTGCCCTCTCCTTGTTTTATTCAATTTTATTGAAATTTTATGGTAGGAATGAAAACATGTTCAAGTGCATCTGTTTTTGCACTCATTCTACAGAAGGGGGGGGGGATGGAGGGGTTGGGGCAAAACAGGGACATTTCGCAAACGTCGCAGTTCAACATATTTTTTTTCGTTGCAGGTATTGTCTTCGTTGGCGGAAGTTCTTGAGCAAAACATCTCTCCCTCTATTGATAGATGCGCTCTCCTTCACTGCCCTCACCGTCTTCAGAATATGACGTCATCTGTCATCGTCGTCGAGCTCAGGGAGGCCTACCGTAACGCTCCAGCCTGAAGCTCTTACACAATTTCTTGAATCGATTCACTGTTGATAGTTTCCTAGAAAGGTTGGCTCTGACTATGCAGTTTCCTAGAAATGTTGGCTCTGACTATGCAACGTCCCCCCCCCCTCCTCAAAACCCACTTTTCAGAAACGTAATGGTATACGGCTCGTCGAGACCCCATTGAGTTCGACCAATGAACCATGTTTCCGGGGCAACTTTTTCCGATGCCGTCCACATAGAAGGCCACTTTGAAGTTTTTTCTTCAATTCCCAGATGATTCGGCTTGTATTTTAAAAGTATAAATAAATCCACTAGAATGTGGTGACAAGATGTTTTTATTGCCCCCCCCCCCTCCTGATAATATAAGTCTGAAAACCTGTTCAAGATACACCAGCCGTCAAAGCGTCATTCTACAAGGGGAACACATGCTGGCAACGCATTTCGCTAAGCTTGAGTGGATCCCCATCGTTCTGTACTTCTTTAAAGGAATCTTGCGCGGAAAATTCTTGCACTCTTTCCTAACATGAATATGTCAGTTGTGATCACTGGAAATAGCACACAAAGTTTCACGCATGAAGATTCGGTTTCTGAAGAGAAACAACAAAAACTACACGTTATGGACCATCGAAGGACCAGGAGGCAGAGCCAGGCGAGGCATGGAAAGAAGACGGCGTTTGGCCGGCTACGTACCAGGCGACGCAATGAGAGAATCGGGTTAAAGCGCGCGATTTCGGAGAGTGGAGACAAATCGATCGATGGAATAGGATGGAGTAGAAGTGTAAGATGTGAATGCAACGAAGCAGAAGGCCAGAAAGAGCTTCTAGTGAATGCACTCCAAGAACCAAGTTTGAGCATCCCCGTCGCCAGCATTCGTGAAAGACGTCCGTGGGCAATTCGAACGCGTAGCAGCCTTTTCGAGTTTTCGAATTTCTAATCAAAACGAAAGCAATACTTCAGTTCTTTTCACTATTATCGTGGATAATGAGTCTCAAGCCAGTGATTTATGGCTGAAATAGAATCATGATTTTTCCGCGCAAGATTCCTTTAACATACTGCCGATTCGTGCTCTCAGCAGAAACAACGAATATTGAAGCGATCACAATTTTCGCTTTCGAGTCCATGTTTTTTTTAAGTACTACGTCATCGAATTATGACATTCAGAAGCGAACTCGCACTCATTTATGGTTGAGACATTGACCAAAAGGAATATAAAAGGACAACGCACTCGCCGCTGAGCAATAACTTTTTTGAGAGGCGCCACTCTTTAGGCGTACACAGGCACATGGAAAGAAAAAGTTCGTCTGATTTATTCAGTAGTTTCTCACGCCACAACTTTGTTTATTAAGTTTTCAGGGCCAAAATATAAAATAGATATCCTAGCCAAAAAAGTGCTAGAATGCTGATTATTGACCTGGAGGCGTAGTGTAGATATGAATGTAAGCGCCCACTTTTTAATTTTTGGATCTGTATTGCTACTAAAAACTATCACATAACCGGCAGCTAGTAAAAATCTTTTAAAAAAAACGTGCAAAAACGGAAAGCGATAAGGGGGACAACTCGGCTTATTCAATTTTAGAGAGAAAAAAGGCAAGGCCTAATGTGAATACAAGAGACATGAAACACATAAGCCGAAGATACTAAGATAAGATAGCCGAAGATACACAAAGTAGTAACGATAAAAAACGTTGAGGATCTATTTCCATAGGGAGAAGTCGCTTGGGGTCTCGTCCAGTAGAGGGAGATGTGGTGCGACAGTTCATATTGCATCCACTTTTTCAGGGGAGGGAAGCTCCGGGGTGGGTGTAAAAGCTTAAGCGAAATGGTTCACGCACCCCGGGGATTCCCTCCCCTTGCAAAAATTGGAATTTCTGTAGCCGACAAGAACTGTCACACCACATGCCCCCCTTACTGGATGAGACTCGTCGCTTGACTACGTAAGTACGGGTCATTTTCTTACCACAAACAAACTACCACTGAGAAAATTTGTTTTCTTCAGCTTTTTCGAGTTTTTATAAAGAAATTACGAAGAGATCAGTCAGAAACTCACGCTCGCCCGTTGTCCAAGTGGATAGCATATGAAGGTAAATTCTCAAAAACAGCAAAAGACTCGTAATGATGGCGGTCCTGATTTCCTGAAATTGAAAACATTTTCGCTTATTTCTCCCATTGATTGCGTCAATTTATGACCCTATGGAGTAGGATCTGGGAGGGGGTCAGAACAGAGAACCTCCATGAACGCGGAATTCTAGTCTTGTTATTGGATATTACAAGAATACTGAGTCGTCGGCAAGATATCCGGTAGCGCAATCGGAAAGCAAGAGATCCGAGTACGATTCCCTGGCTCGGCCGAGAAAGTTTGCCCACAACGCAGCATTCTTGTGATAACTTTCGCAACGCGAACTGCGGCGTAAAACAGAAGTTATCCAATAAAAACTGGTCAAAACAAACCTTTTTCCTTCAAATTTTGCACGTACCATTTTATTGAGTCTTGCTGTTAGCATCAACGCAGTTGAATTTGATTACAACAATTAAACGCGCTGGTCTCCGCGCTCTGCTAGGTAAGTGTCAATGTGCCAATTATTTGCAAAAAGTTGCAATAAATTAATATTGTTTCCAAGAGCCTCAAATACACGTTTTTGTAAGACCACAAACTTTTTGAGATGAATAAGAAGTTAGGCAAATTTTCGACATTCGACACAATTATTAAGCTGAGGGAACTTTCACAGCTCCCAAGCTCTTAAATTTAGGGTCAAAAATCTCCCAATTTCGTCATAGTGTTATATATGTGTTTATAAGCAATAATCAATAGCAAAAATATTTTTCACTGTAAAAAATGCTATAGGAAAGACTGAATTCGCATCCCTCTTATACCTCACCTGCGCCAAGATCCCCATAATTTTTTGACTAACGTTCTCAATGGAGTCCTCATGGAAACGCAAATATTTGGTTGGATTCGAAAGCTTCAAAAAAGTTCATAGATTGACGGCGCCGTCAGAAATCTCAATTAAACATAATGAATTCGTTGCAGCTGGATGCTGACATAGACCGGCTACGGGATGAAAAATAATTGTGCGCTTTTTGCAAGAAGATTCATTTTCGGAATTTCCTTCATTTTAGCGGAAAAGAAGATTACGGTCGTCAAATAGCGCGAGGAGCGCACTTTCACACAGCCCTTTGTTTGAATCCGGCCATTTCACCCAAGACCTGATTCTATGATGACACCTGTCTGGAGTACTATGGAAGACAAGTTCTGGATCGGTTGTCTTGAATCACGTAATCATTAGCTTACAATTTGTATTCAGATACGCGATCCCAAGATCCATGCGCATGCGTAGTCAAGCCAAGCCATGCGACATCAAACTGATTGGTCAGTAAAATATGAATTTTACGAGGGTATAACAAAGGATACTATCTTTACTCATCTACTTTCAACTTCACAATTAACTCGAAAATGGTTGCAGATACCCCCGATGGTAGCCCAATAGCGCTTCATTTTTACAACAGTTTGATTGATATCCAGCAATATCCTAAATCCTGCACTGTGTCCTCGATAATCACGTACAAAAAAGTATCAATTGACAGGAACGGACGAGGTCATT
>MU868585.1:25292-51261 GCA_036418205.1 Ostertagia ostertagi
GGACTGTTGATGTAAGTGACTTTTTGCAGATAATTGAAATGTTTTAAAGAATTTCTGCAAACATTCATGACATTCACGAAAATTTCACATAAAACTCAGAAACTTTCATATATATTTTTCCCGTTTTGACTGTTTCATATTTACACATACTACTACTTTGTCTGGCCTACTAAACATTGGCGGTAGCCCAATTACCTTCGTCAATCTGCATGGAAGTCTAGAGCGTGGCGCATCTCAAAAAGGATCGATTTCTGATACGATGTGCGACAATGGATAACTTGAAGATATTGATTTTCATTGTTCTCCAAATTGAAAAATATCAGGAACTTGTGCACTTCCCAAGTCTTTTCTCGAAAATTACGATATACAGGGGGGCCAATAAAAAAAGACATTTTGTCTCCACTTCCAGATGGATTTAAGCACACTTTGCTCAATTCAGACCGAATGGTCCCAACTTATTATTGAAGAGCGCATTCCATTCTATAAGAAAATCTTCATAGTGGCCACCTACGTGGACGGCATCAGAAGAATTTGCCCTGGAAACATGGTGCACTGGTCGAGCTCAATGGGGTCTTCGAAGGATCGTGTACCATAACGACCTTTACTGGAAAGCTAGTTTCGAGGGGATTTGCATAGTGGGAGCTAATGCCTCTAGAAAACTATCCAACATTAAATCGATTCACGAAATTGCGTAAGAGCTTCAGGCTGAAGCAGTTACGGTAGACCTCCTTGAGACGACGGTGACAGATGACGTCATATTCTGAAGACGGTGAGGGCAGTGAAGGAGGGCCTGCGTTCACTTATAGAGGGACACTTAGGGAATATGAGGAACTCCCGTCAACGACGGCAATCTCTGCGAAGAAAAAAAGGGCCGAAGTCCGACATAGGCAAAATGTCTTTTTATGGCCCCCCTGTATATCGTCCTCTCGAGCAGTATGGGTGAGTATTGCAGAAGTGTTATGAGTGGAATGATGTTTGCTCTTCTAATAATGATGTGTTTGTAATTGATTATGCGAATAATGGCAATCATTAGTCAAGCATCAGAATAACGATTTGCCATTTAAATGCAAACCAGGGCAAACGGTGACTTGCAAAAATTCACGTAAATTCGAGAGATCTCCGAAGGGAAACTTGAAAAGAGAGAAGCAGGGAAAATAATAGTTAGAGCTAAAATTTTAGGAGCGCAATGAATCGCAATGGCATAATAAATATGGATTTTAACAAAAAGCGAAAGGATTTGAAGTGTGGGACTGGAAATGGTGAGGTTGAAGATGGCAGCTCCGCTAATAACGGTTGATTGCATTGTAACGGCTCACGAGAAATACTTGTTCAAAATGTTTTCACCCTTAGCATGTGAAAAACCAAATATTGTAAACGACTTTTGGAAGGTGGTTAGAGCCGATCTTTGAGAAGTAGACAGACAAAACCAAGATTATAACAAATAAATTAGATTACAATGTCAAAAAAATTCCCCAAACTTTTCAACTACAGTATTTCCCGAATGAAAGTCCTTAATGTGAAACGATTGCCTAGTTTCAATTAAAGCAAAGAACATTAAATCTAATACCGTTTGCCAAAGGCCCTGCAAGCCTAGTCCGTTTTCATAGAACATCGCGAATGTGAGTTTTTTTTTTTGATCCCAACACATCTGAGTGGATAACGACCCCGTGGCGATCTGCAGGATATGATGGTGGCATTTTGGGGCGCTTAATAAATATTAAACTATACTATGAAGAGAGGGATCCTACAATACTTGCAAGCCTCATCTCGTACTCCACGGCCTAGGCTCTAGCTAGTAATTTGCTGCAGATCTATTTGGACCAAGGCGGAACTGGTGTAGTTGCCAGTGGCGCTGCATAAAAGGCGCACAGTCAAGAGTTCAAGCTTCCTCTGGAACCGCGCCCCGGCAACAAATATCATCGGCTGGAACAATATTAATCAAGTCAATGGACTCGAATCGTTGATAGCACCAATTTGAATGAATTCAAGTACGCGGTCCAGATCGTGTCGATCCAATCATGTCGACAGTTTCAATGTATAAGCCTTTTGTAACTATGTCTAGTTTTCAACAGCGCCATATGTGTAGTAGTAAAAAAGACAATAGATAATAACAATACTCGAAGCCAGGAAGAATCACCTCCTGCGGTCGATACATAGGAGTTTGAAAGCAGGAACACATCATAAAAACTGACCTTCGATACGGGCTCCGGTTGTGCCGGCGAGGCACCACACCTTCGTCAGGTAGAAACACTTGCACCGACCCCTCCTTCAGATCCGGTAAACCACAAATCGCATGCGTCGTATCACAGTAGTAATCGCATCTTGACACGAAACAATGATTTTTCGCTGAAATCGATCGAAAGTAGATCAATTAGAAAAAGCGTTCCTATGAAAATGTGATGAAAAACTAATAGTAACTCCAAAAAAAATTTTTGAAGATGATCATAAACAGTTATTAAAGGAGTGGTAGCTGTGGGTATAAGCAGTATTGTTTTCACAATTTTAATTAAATTTACTAGAACTGGACAGGTCTTGAAGAGCCGAAACAACAAGCATTAGAACTACACGCTTATCGGTATAATCGGCTTTCATTCACTCTCATCAGGTATTATCATTTACTCATTGTCAATCGACCAATGCTTGATACACTTGCTCTTTATTTGTCTTCGTGAACTTGTTGTATTCACACTTGTGCTCATTTAACGCTTTTTCCTCCCTTCCTTACTGAAGAGCACGGAGGGGGGGGGGGGGGTATTTTTCCAGTTTGGCTTCCGTCTAAGGGCACGTGCGAAACGGAAGTCGAACTAATTCTTTGATTATTCCCCCTAAAAATTTCTAATTTCTATGTTTTTACTCAAATCTAACTATTTTATTTATTGTACAACTTCTTTAATTTTCTATGCATCTCTCTTCGAATCACTTCTATCAGTCTCACAATCACATTTCATCAATAACTGACTCACTGATAGAAAAAAATATTAGAAAAAAATAGTGTTAAAAATAATGCGATGTGGAGGTTGGTACCGGGCGAGACGAAAAACGTTTTCTTCAGCTTTTTCTCAGCCTTGTCGAAAAGTTCAGATGTCATGTTCACGATTCTCCCCACCGTCGGAACAGCACGTCGGAATCCAAGCACTCTGAATCATTCAAGCTTTCCATCCGCTAACTTTAATTAGCCGCACGTTTAATGGGATTTCGTACAATTCACATAGGTTCCCGTTTCTATGCAATACCACACATTTCACGATATATGTATGCTGTATCTCATTGCAGATTTCCCATTCCCATGCACTGTCTAACATGAGGATACCGAATCTCTTGAAATCTACCTCATTCTCATGAAATATTCTCTATTCCCATGGGGTATCAGATATCAAATGCACTCCAAAACGTATCATGTGATCCTTCCTGCAGCCTCATAAACACACCTGTCTAGATGAAAAGTGGCGATTTCGGCATTATGACGTTCAAAATCACTGAAGTAGAAGTGATTCGGATCCGATTCATAATCGCGACCGAATCTGAAAACATCTTCCTTTATTGCAGCCCAATGACTTCGATGAATAATGCTCCAACACACCTCATAGGCTTAAAAACAGCTTGCTTGTCGTTCTCAAATGTGAAGACCAGCTTCGCCTAAATAGCATTCTACTGAATCACGTACTGAATTCGAGGGGAGGCGCTAAAGATTATTTCAGAGTTCGCAGTTAACATCGATGTGCTCAAAATCATAACCATTACAATTCAGAGTGGAATAATGGTATTCCATTCCATCGGAAATCGGAAGTTGGGACTTTTGCAGGTAGAGCCCAAGAATTTTCTTAACCCTTTGACGACAATGGCACCCACCGGTGGGTGCCACTATGACCGTCGCGTGGGACAATGGCACCCAATGGTGGGTGCCACCCTAAAATTTTCTTCTTTACCCATTTAAAACATTTTCAACATATCAGTAATTATAAGCAAGCTCCGTTACGCCTATGTTTAGCATATTTTGCAGAAATGTTTGTTACTAGCTAATTTATATGAAATTTTAGGATATGGCACTTCGCTCGGCGATGTATTAACTAGTGTTTTACATTATTAAGCTTAAGGTGAATTACAGATCAGGACCTCTACGTCTTTTCACAGTCTTAAGACACAAGGAGGAGTTTGAACTATATCAAACTTTTCATTTGAACTTAGATTTTAAACACCATCCCTTTGAAATCCGAGATCTCTTTCCAAACTTCCACTTCTAATTCCAACAATACATGATCATAAAGCTTAAGACTGCAGTCATATTTTGTTTATTGTCATAGTCAAAATTTTGATAGAAAAACTGCTTTTAGGGACAATTTTGCCCCATTTTGTGCGAGAGTTGGGCGCGCCAAAAAGAGGCGTGGTCCCACGAGCACGCTACGTGCAAATCCGCATTGTCGTCAAAGGGTTAATTAAGCATTACAATAAACAGTCAACAAGTAGCCAGCAACGTATATGTAAGCGTAATTCAGTAGTTCTGCTCTATAGGACCTTTTGCATACAAAAGATTTCGAGAAAATGCCCCAGGATTCGACCTTTCAAATTATTAAATCGGAAATCGAAATAACGATGGCTGGTCTCGAAGCACTTGGTTCTTAATATCAGTGAAACTGAATAGAATTCAGCTAACCTGTGTTCCACCGTCCATGATATGTACCGCCTTAATTACAGCTTGATTTAAGTCCGTAAGTAGATCATCAACTAGTCGATCGTCATTGTATACACTACAGCTACCAATTTCTGCGTAGAATTTTTCCCATGAATCACGGGTTGGAACAGATTTTCTAGAAAAGGACCGATTGAAAATTCATAAGTCGAGCAAACCTCCTCTCTCACTCCGAGCTTAAATCACTTACTGCTTTGTTTTTAACCAGTATTTAGCTAGAGTGGTGTTTTCATGGCACTCCTTAGCTGTCAACGCACCAAGATCCCTGCCTTTGATGAATCTATACAGTTTGTTTAACAGCACCCGATTGACATGCGACGGAAAGTCTGCAAACAAGACGCGATAAAATGACCCCCGATAAAATCATTGCGGTGAGTTGCACCTTCACACATGCATACACAAAGCGTTCCGCCGTCACTTTTCGTCCCTCATTTATCGCCCAGCTCATTCCAGAAAAATGGCGCCGATTTGCGCGAGAATGTGTCAGTTAACGCCGTCGTCAACGAGGGCAAAAGGGCTTGATTAATATGTGAAAGCCATGTCTGGTAATTGAATCGTCAACGCATTATTTATTCACCTCAAGGGTGCTCTCAAAATTCGCTCAGCTTAGCGGCTAAACGTCAGATTATTTTGAATTGTTCACGAACATCATTATATTAGAAATGACCAATTACTACTTTGCCACCTTTTTTACATACTTGGAAATCTTGGAAATCACTGACCAAATGGATCTTCACTAGTATCCTTTCCAACTAGACTAGGAGGATTTGGTTGCTTCTGGAATGACATTTGGGGTCCAACCCGGGCCGAATGTAGTGCATTCTCAGCCGGCGATTTTCCACCGTATTGCAGTAGCTCAATGGATCGTGGAGCCTCATCCCATTCTCCTGAAACTCGAGCCATTACTTCATTGCTACGCCAAGCGCGCATGTTATTTTCGTCCAAAGCGCATTTTGTTCAGAAATTTGGGATGCCTGGGATTTAAATGCTTGCAATCTGAAAACGCCATGTTTACCTCTGCAAAGCACACGCTGAAAAAAAATGCATCTAGCAAACATTGAAATTCAAACGAATTTTGGCTTAGCTGGAAACGATCTCTCCGAACTGAGAACTTTCTTTCGAAAAGAGATTTCAAATAACATCAGATTTTAACGCTATAATTCAGGGGTGAACGCGAGAACATGACAATTTGTTGCCTGTACACACCCTGAGCTACCCATAATCGCTGACGGGCCTAAAGTGAACCCGCTTGGTACGTTATTCTGTTTGGAAATCAGGCAAGAATTGCAATGAGGAACATTAGTGGGGAGAAAAAGCAAAAAGCACCATAGAAAACACTAAATTTCCCTTAGAGGCCGGCCGTAGTACGACGGAGAGACACAGCGCTGCGAGGAGAGGGAGAACGCGAGATAGTACGTCGTACGCGAGAGCAGAGACCACGTATGCCGTGGTTGATAACGCTGGCAGCACGGCAGCACACAAGGCAAGGCCTTAGCGCCGTTGCCTCGCACTTTTGAGTCGCGACAGTGTCGTGCCTCCTGCCCTTGGAGGCCCCTCTTTCTCACTCTAGAACAGGTTGGCTCACGGGACTTGATCCTGACTCGTGGCTTTAATATGACTAACCTGGTAATCTCCACAATCCAAGCTGCCCATCCCATGTCCTCCCCAGTCGCAGCAATAGAGAACATTCAACATACACAAAATACAGCTTAGCCGTGTGAGTAAATACTCTTCACTGTCAATCAAAATTTTGGTCGACTAGGCTAACAGCTATGTTAGATTCCAGGATTCTCGATAGCTATTCGATCTGCACTTACGGAGTTTATGGGAGAGCTAAATGGAACTTTGGGACAATAGAAAAATACTTAGGTCCTAATCAGTTCCTGGTTGAAAATTTGAAATTAGCAGAAAGTTACCACAGTGATTCTAGTGGCATGCAAACGAGTCAATCCGAATATGAAGCCATAGTGCAAAGGGATAAGAGATCCGCTAATTAAAAGACCCGAATGAGGAGAAATGAAAAGGAAACCATGAGCAGAGACTGCACGAAAACGAAAAAAAAAGTATCAGAAAAAATCAAAAAAAGTCTTTCTCTGAAAAAATGGGTTTCCTGAATATTAAATAATGTAGTACATGCTCTATTTTAAGCTCTTTATTTTCTTAATCTATAACTTTTGCTGACCAAAAGTGAGAGTCAAACAAAGGCAACCGTTCACAGAACACCCTCAATGGCACACAATGCCGCGCTGTTCTTTGCCCTTCCAAGGCACTCTTTTTTCTGAGCGAATTTGCAGACAACCGGTGTTCTCGTGCCACACTGATGACTCAGAAATTTATTGATTGGACCACCGCTTACCAGATCAAATAATAATTTATTGGAATCGCCGTTTGCTTATTATGTCGCAAGAAAAACTGATAACTGAATGTATTGCACAAGCTATGTTTATAGAAAACATCAGCGCCGGGCATACTGTTGCAAGCAAATCAACTCTCGAAAATCGATGAATTCGGAAAAGAAACGAAAACTTCGAATGATGTTTAACAAGATCGTGTAACAATATCAACTAGTAGAGAATTTGATCAAAATATTTTTCCGGAATTTTCTCCATTATTGGACTTCTGAACGTGTGAATGTCCAGCAATACTTTTAATTTTTCAAGAAGTTGCATTAACGTTCTTTTCCTGTGGAAATGGTGCAGAAAAAACGAGAATGAAGAAAAAATGTCCTGTCCGTGGGCTGTTGTCCGCGGCATTCGCACATTCGAACTATTCCAATAGATCACTTCATTTGAATATTCGACTACAGCAATTTTTTAAATAATGTCTACAAATAATGTTCATTTCACGGTCTGATTTTGTTTGAACAAACAAATGTCTCTTCGAGAAATCGATCGGATATCCCTTAGGCAAGCAAACAGATAGAAACATGAAATCAACGCATCTTCTCTCTATATATTTGCTTTTCTTTTTATATCATTACTTTGAGCCTTTTGCACCACTAGCCAACATTTTCTTATTGTTCACATGCTTCCGGCTCCAAATAAACAAGTAAACAATGGCCAAGTAAAAATAGGTAGGTTCTGGAAAAACTTTCAATTTTTATATTTAAAGTAGCAATTTCTAAACCCCTCAGGTTAAAAGGCCTTCGATTCGGTTATCACGAATGCTATTTGGATGGAAGTAATTTGTTTCACACGGCAACATTATCGAGACCAGAATTTCGTTCTAATTAGACGATCAATTCAGGGACGACAAAACTCACGTCCAAAGTTGTCACGAGGTAATGAAAGAAGAACGAGCGTTGCGCCAAAGGCGACAAAGGCGAGCGTGAATATCCGTCTAATGTTGCAACGCATTCGGACCACTCACATCACGTCCTTTTGTCGCCGATTCTTCCTGTTACCAAACGGAAATTACTTTGGTAACATGCACAATAAGGTAAAGTACAAAAGATTTACATGATAGCGCAATATGAACGCGGGAAACGTGACGAAAACATGAACAATTGGTCGGCATGTTGTAGTTAATCAGCTCTGATTTGCTAAGGAAAATCGATATATTGAATTAGATTATATCGTAGCGTAATTATAACATTGAAGACAGTTTGACAGCTACCGAAAATGATGTCCCGTGCGTGGGCGATGGGAACAGGCCGACCGGCGGAAGGAGCCAACATCGATGCTATGTGATAACGAATAACGCCCATTGCAACAACAAAAATCAAGCGGAGCGACGTGGGTGTTGGTTTGTTAGAATCAGAAAAGCAGGGCGCTTCACAAGGCTGACAGGAAGAGGTAAAGGTCAATAGCCAAGGAAAAAACAATGCAATGTTTGCGAACCGGTTCTGGCCCATGCAATTTAGCACGAAATGCTTCGGAATTCAAATGAGTCCATGTGCGTCGTCGCCGTCGTTGCCTGAACAACACAAGTCTGACGGGCAAAAATTGGGACATATGATTGTCGAACTATGCAGTAAGCGTCATGATAATTTGAATAAAGTTAAAGATCAACAGATCATTGGGCGAATACTGATGACATGGCTTACATCGGAGGGTATCGCCTGACAAAACAAACATTCGTTTAGCGTGTGCGTGTGCATGTGGAAGTACTTGCATGTGTGCACACAAGTATGTGGAAAGGTAATAAATTGTGAACAAATACATGTTTTAGAGGGTGGCAAACGACAATTACGCTTATTGGAAGGCTTTGCGGCGCCTGCCTTTCGACAATGAATTAGAACGAGAACACTTAGCTAGTGGAATGAATGGCGACGTATTGGGCTTCTGGATATGCCTGAATGTATGTTCCGCAGGGTCGATAGTCACTTTCTGGTTCCACAGCTAGGTATTTCGTCCTCCATCCTCCAGATGCACTTATAAGAATGTTTTTCATACTGCTTATAGAGCGACGTAGTAAAAGCAATGTTGGAAGATAGGTAGGAGTGATTAATTGGAAGGCTGAGTAGCCAGCTTACTGCCCGGATCTGAGATATTATCTGGATTCAGATGCCAGGATAAAGCTCAGAGGATCCCTCCTCTACCTGCGCCTCAACATAGCCGCCGAATGTATCTACCATGAGCTGGAAACTGATGGCTCGGGCAGGTGACCCATGTCAAGGAACTTCAAGATCTGAGCAGGTTTTGTCGTGGATAACCTATTATGGTTTGAGTAGTCGCTGAGTAGACGACACCTCTGCAAGAAAAGGAAGTGTTATCAGTCCTGTCTAGGGATAATTAGGACAATAAAGTCGGCTCATGAAAGAGATGAAAAAGGGAGCCAGGTCATGTTGTTGGATACAGACGACAGACTGATAACGAATCGTCGTCCTGAAAAGAAGTACTGATACGAGCCGACTGAACTACGAAAGCTTCTGATGTTTCGAGTTAAGAACCGATCTTCGCTCTTCAAGATTTCTTAATGCAGAAGCTCCTGAACCACAGTTCCTGATCATCAGCGTCTTACACCTACCACAGAGATGAACGTAGAGAATTTCTTATCGGATGGAACGTGCCGTATCGCTGTCTCGACCGGACGTTCTGCTAGACAAAAGTGGCAGTTGACGAACAAACGCATATGACAGCCATTATCCCTTTCACCCCCGCGAATGCCACGAGTTTCTTTGCATAGCCGTTCCTGTTTGCCTAATATTTGGACCATAGTTAAGGGCTATAAATCAGGAAGTCATGCGGAGCCATTTGTGGAAATGAAAGTGTCTCATATGCTGGAAGACATGGTTGTCAATGAGCGAAGAACATGAATAGGTATTGGCGTGCAGTGGTGTAATGAACATGAATGGCTACGGAACCCAAACGTTTGACGGATTTCCAGCCCCACTGTTCCCCAAACGTGGGCAAATTTTTTCATGTACCAGTTATTGAGAGACTGGTAACACATCGCAAAATAATTGACGAACTGGACTGGTAGATTGACTAATTGATTGGTAGGGTGAAAATGGCATTTGCAGTTGCGTCAAATGAAAATTGTTGTTTTTCTTTGAAAAATGACGTGAAATTCGCTAGCTAAGTCAATGGTGAACCTGTTACTGACATCACTGAACACAGCCGGCCAGAAAAGGTCGCGTAGGTGACCAAAGTGAGCCAAACAATCTGAACTGAACCTGAACAGACGAGCGTAACGATCGTAGCCTTCCGCCTTCTCTTATTTCTCCATAGCCTTGGCGTTCGATTTCGGTAACGCTTCCGAGAAATGAGAAAATGGGATTGTGCTGAAGACGGATGGTCAACCTCCCACGCTTTACGGCCGGCAAAAAAGACTGTTCAGCCAATCTGCTATTACTATCAGTAATTTCTACGAGATTACCGACGGCGACCGGCAGCAGCCCAACATGAAAAACAGGCTTTCACTGCTCAGTCGTGCGTATTGATTGAATGAATGAGGTGTGACGGGTGAGGTGAGTGACAGATTGGATGGACGAACGACGAAAGTATGAGATGAGATGAAAGCGATCACGAGGCGGACTTCGTTGGCTCGTTGGCCCACAGACCATCGGATTAGCCGTATTGTTTGATGTGTGCAGAGTGACGAGCAGTGAACGACCTCAGACGGACCACTTCATCAGATCAAATCTATCCTCGCAGACCACTCGACCTGGTCACCCAAAATCTTCCGACAATATACCTAACAATGCGCTTTGCAAGAACACCCCGATCAAATAGCTTCGGACCATTTCCCTAGGCTTTCGAGATTGAACTAACTGAAGAATTTTTTTCTTTGATGGATCGTCCCTCGGAATAAAACACAGCACTCTATGAACTGTCTGGTACCACAGAAAAAGCAGGGTATCATCTACTATCGTCATCATCTATCAGCATCTATCATCATCCTGTAATCGTAGAAAATATGCTGGACAACAATCGAAAGAACATCGCTGAGATTGGCCTATCAGTTACATTTTCTATATCCAGTTCTCACGCTTTCTGAATACAGTATAACTGGCGAGAAATTACAGCACGATTATCGTATCCATCAGATGTCCAATAAAAACTGTATGACATCCAGTCATCCAGGTGCAGCCGTCGCCGAATCCAGTGAATATAGAGAGCTACGGGGAGAGCGGAAATGAATATAAAGATGAAGACGAGTAGCGGAATAAACAGGAAGGATGGCGGCTTGAAGAGTGGAGGTAGAAAGTAAATAAACGATTTGAAAGGGCAAGTGTATCATGATCAGAAATGCTGCTGACTATGCAGATTTCCGATGGTAAATCGGAAACGGAAATGGGACCAGAAAAAAGCTCAAAGGAAAGCGGTATTCTGCTATTCAAGCTTCCTCTTCACTTATATGCAAAAAAGAGGAGTTGGAGGTGCAAGGCTTTTATTAACGAAGTATAGTAATACCAGGTGAGCACCGCCGAAAGCCCACAACGAAATTGAGGATGCGAAGAGAGCGAATGGCCAGCGAAACCATAGAGATGGAGCCGACGGATCGCAATAATTGGATGTTCTAGCCATATGAAAGTTGATGTGGAACAAAGGAGCGACCAGGCGTATGTGAGGGAGGTTCTGGGGCTTGAACGCTTCGGCCGTATGTTACATTTCCACGAGCATTGTGCTTATTTTAACGCTCTGTATGTATATGCAATTTGTTTTGACGGGTAAAAACCAGACATGTAAATGGTAAACGAATGATTCACTCAGATGTTGGCATACCATAACACACATAAACGCATTCGAGGGTCGGGCGGCGAACGATGAGGCGATCCCCTGACCGCACCTCCTTCTCTCGTTCGGCCCCCCATCTGATGGCCGCCAGTGACAATGGCTCTCTATAAGAATAATCGATGGTATCGCTGGCAAAAATGTCATCTTTTTTGCGTTGATGTCGGCTGCAAAAATCACTAGCTTCCACTCGTTATTGATGTCTCGAGTACAACGTGAGAATGAGGGGCTTGGGTGTAAAAATATTGCGGCATTGAAGATTGGCATTTGTGTAAGAATGAGGAGAACGAAGTGGTTAACGTGACTGATGATATGCGAACTCTCTGGACATGATATTCAGCAACGAGCTATGAGAGCAGTCTCAGAAGCGATTAGACTGCATGAAGAGTACTTAACAGCTCGATAATCAATGCAAATTGCCAGGCATTATACTGGCCACGTTCGGAGCTGTAAATCGCAGCGCCCTAGCGGCTCCCTTTGCGCGGAGATGACATGTCACATTGTTCACGGAAAAACTGTCCTACACAATCCTTTTGTGTGAATTTTCGGCAACATTTCGGCGTAAAGAATAGCATTGGACATAACGTGAAGAGGATTAGGACATGGATAAGTAGGTGACAAGTGATTTCATGAATGTTGCTGCCCGTATGAGGCGGTGCTTTGGCCGGTTCGAAGTGGGTCGAAATCGCGGCGTTCTATCAGTTCGAATCGCGGACTAAACTACGGGCCGACAAAAAAACGGTCAAGTGAGCGCAATTGCTACACTGATGTCGACACGTTGCGCTTGGCTTTTGTATACAGTAGATATGACGTGACGACGATGTCGTCAAGAGGCAATTAGAAGACGAAACTCATGGGCAAGTGCCACGAAAGCGCTGAGGAGGAACCAGCTAGGTGCAGTTGATCGAGGGCGATTCGACAACGAGAATGAGCAGCATGTGTTTTGTGTAGCAGCTGTTTTCGAGACATAGACATGGTTCGGGGTTTTTGTCAATCACAGCAAAAACAACGCATAATTTTCATGGAACCATCAAGACTTCTCCAGCTTCGTTCTCAGTAAAAGTTGACCGACTTTTGCAGAAGACGATGAAGTGTCGAACTATTCAAGTTTGCTCTCAGTGGGAAGATCAGTGATAGCAGAAATGGCTGTCAGTTGCAAATTCATATTTAACTGCGTTAGCGTAACAGCAGGAAAAGCTGATAGACGGAGGAAAGCTATATGGTTGACAGTCGCTGCTATAGCGCGACAACGGAGACGTAGATTCGAAAGCCCAGTCGTGATGGAGCGGATGGAAGCGGTACGACGTAAAAACCTGTTATCATTGACTAACCACAAAAGTGAAACTACACACACCAGACTGGAGCAACAGCGTGGGTCTGTGGGAGAAGAGTGTCACGAGGTGTTTAAATCAAGCGTTTACGAGCAATATTTGCTACCATGTGGTTATAATCAGCTATGGTGAAACGGGCCTACGGGACGGCAGGTTATTTCTCTGAAGAGATGGCATAAGCCCTGTTTGATGCGAAGGGATAGGAAACGATGACGATTAACAACGAAATCGTTAGAAAACTGGACTTCTGATCTCTTGCCAGACAAGAACTTGCAAACGATTAGCGTGCCATGATCGTTCAAGAGCACTCTGCTATTTGGTAAGACACTACTCGATAGTAATGTAGGGTGCAGTGCAGTGCTATGACAACGCGATCTGGCTTCACGCTAGATTACAGGCCAACATCATCAGAGCATCTGTCACCGAAGCACCTATCTAACGCCTAACTTTATGCCATAATTTAACATGTTGAAAACCGCGCATGTTTTACGTTTTGCGGCCGTGTGGGACTTCAGTGAAATTTTTAGGAATCTTGTTAAGCAATGAAAAGAAAACATACTGTATGATGCAGAAAAAAACCTTATCGAATGAAATGAAGGAAAGATAAAAGAGAAATTTAATATTCATTTCCAAGATATGGGCTGTAAAGCTCTACGCACTCGACGGACTGCAGCCCACATATGGGCTGCAAGGGTCCCAAGGTGTTAAAGTTTGTGCTGCTACTATTCAATTTCGGCAACTATTGTCATGAACGGATAGGAAAACCTTTGCCTGTCTCTGTTGGCATTATGGTGAGAGGATAAAGCTTGTAGGAAATGGTTCCACTATCAAAAGAAATTTAGACGCTAGCAAGATATGGGGGCATTACGGTCAGTGCATCTCGGGCCGCGTAAAAATGTCCTTTTGTTGAAAATGGGCTAAGCTACGGGCAGGGGAAAAGCGACTCCAAAGTGTTCGAGAGATATCCATATTCCCAGAGTATCTATCCTTCCCTAAGCTTACCTTAGCCCCCGCATATTGCGACAGCGCCAAATTTAAATCAAATATGGAAAAACGTGAGTATTCAAGGAGCTGAAAAGAAGAAAAAAACGAACTAGCGTTACGCGCAGTGAACTACTTCCTAATGGTAATTATGAAAACGGCATTCGTTCGAACTACTATTACTATACTCAAATTTGCACAAACAACGCCGTTTGGTCGCTGAAAAGGGGAAGCAAACAGGAATGCTTAATTGGGAACAAGTTCATTCATCGGCAAGTAGGAAAAGAAATTGAGAGCGCCACCCACTACTCCGCTGCTGGGCCGGATCACTCAATTACGATCATATTCAAAGGGGCAAGCTGTAGACTCCTCCTCTCATCCGCGTCCAAGAAGTAGCAATCTCTGCTGGAGAGGTATCAAGCAACAGCTTAAACATTGATCAACGCTAGAAAAGAAGATGATTTGCAAAGGGAGAGAGGAAAATCGGAGATGAGCGGATGATGACATGTCATCGATTAACACTGATCTGTATGGAGATCAGGCACATTTTCACGGAATGCGAAGGTAAATGGAGTGCGGGTAAGGTGGTTGCCGAATTGCTGTTCTACGTCATCCTTCCAAACTGGTACATAGAATGATAGTTGCATTATGTTCCTACAAGTTTACGCGAACGATCAACGCTAACGAAATGGCCATGTGAAGTGTGAGAAACGGGTTTGTTCCAATTCCTATACCAAACGAAGAGATCTTCTCCTTACTACGACGAAGCAATCTCACCAATGGGTTCTACTAATAGGAGGAGGGCCCTTCACAGTAAGAGCTTTCGTTTAGAGTTACTCTTGCCAAAAGCTGGAATTCTAAGAATTCGCAGTCGTAATTTGTTTCAACTCGTCGGTACAGGAAATTGGGGCGAAAGAAGAAGTAGTTCTCATCGCACGGCCCACATCAATCTCATTAGTCGTTTCTTAGCTGTGGTCGGTTGTAACGGCCAACTGGTTATCAAGCCACTCAACGAGATTGATTTACGCACTATAAATATTTCACAGACGTTCCGGTCTTCACGCAGTCACGCAAGCGATAGTGTTATTCTTACGACCAAGCTATTTGGACGAAAGCGGTGGTGCTGGTCTTTTTCGGTGAAGAGCAACGTGGTTGGTACCGTCGTGTAGTGGACGATGTGTGGAGAGAGCGTCGTGAGTGAAGGCAGGGAGAAGAAGCTTGTTCAGGGATGGTGATGGTTGAGTGATTTCGAGGATGCCAGCCGTAGCTTTCCCTGTCAAAGGCGGCGTTTATCCTATCATGGTGCACGTAATTTGTGTATTGGATCTCGGCCTATTTTCTCAAATGATTGCTTTCGGCTTAAACGTGTTACGACTGGCCTCCGATCCTCCTCAAGACCGCGAAATAGCCGCATATCTCTACGGGCTTTCAGCTATGTTTGGCTAAGTGAATCTGACATACTAGTTTAGAGTGAATGCTGAACGGAACAAGATTTCCATCTCATTTGTGTTACCTCTTTCCGATTTTCTTTCGCTTCTCTCATTGGCAATTCTTGACTACATCGAACTACTGATCTTCGCCGATTTGACGTTTCTGAATCTGCTCCTTCTGAATTTTTTTCTCTGACCATAAGAGAAGGGGGTATCTCCAAAAGATGTCAATAGGAAAATAAAATCATGAAATAACAAAACGAAACACAAACAACGTTCCGAATAGAGAAGGCCAAAACAGTCATTTAAGACGAAAGTTACGAAATATGCAGAGTGGAAGCGGGGTGATATAGCCGCAAATAAAAGCCGTAACACGCCACGCGCACGGACCAGAGAGTAGGGCCTGAACTGTGCCTTATCTAGGTGAGCGCTTCGGAGAGGTAATTTGACACTATAGTCCTGCGAGGGAGCACAAATACTGATTTGTAAGATATGGAGCAGAAGTGAAACAGTAGGAAGAATGAACTAACAATTACATGATTTCTTGAAGATCTTTAAGCTCACCTTTCGCATACCGTGCCCCATTCTTATCAGATCAAGCTTACTACGACACGCCCCAACAAAAGCTCCACGGCGCATTCTGGACCAAGATTCTGACTCGAGGTCGGTCTCCGCGTTTTGTGGCCTAGTTAATGCTTCCTGTGCTAAAGTTTTACTCCAATTAATTAGGTGGTCAAACTCCGATCTCTGTGTAACAGCTTTGGGAATGCATTAGAACGATGAGCATTCAATTCACGGTTTACTTACTATTCCAGGAGCGAGGAGCCTAAGATTCTTTGCTAAATGAAAACAACTTTTAAAACTGGCTTCAAAAAGGCAGCTTCAGCTTATGGAAACAGTTCCCTTTGCTCTCTCATCACTGTTTTTTCAACTACATACGTCGCTAAAGGTGCACTTCCGAAAAGTGTAAAACAGGGGCTAGACGTGGAAGATGTACAGATATATGTAGCTCAGCATGACCTGTCCCAAAGGTGTACACATCGCTGAGAACCACTGCTGTATCACCTGTGCGGATACGTCAAAGCTAGGGAGCAGTTTTTACTGTAGAGGCTGAACCTTGTTACAAAGCGCGCCTTCTTCTGATTGATACCAGCGCCCCGCTGCTCGTTAGTTTAATCCTCTTCCAGGATCTGGAAGCAAAAAAAGAGTGGATTGTAGAAACCGGTTGGGTAATGCGTGGGGATTCTAACCGGTCACGTATCGCATTGAAGTTGTGAATATGGTACCATGCTCACAAGTAAAAGCAAAACATTCAAAAAAATTTCTAAGATTCATTTTTGCAACAGAGTCATATGGCGTGACGAGATAGCGAGCGGAATGGGGACTGTTTTTGAGAGCATGGCGAATCCCGTAATCGGCTCATAGCCAAATTCATAGCACTCACGCTACTTTTAATAAGCTAACTTTATTGATCACAGACACATCAACCATACAATTAATGAAGTCATACAATACATACAGACAAAGGTAAACAATTGTCAATATCCTATGCTGTCGCGTTGTCACTGTCAAAATCGTGTTTACTGCCGAGATTCTCTGGCAGTAATGTGCTAATGAAATAGAATATCAAAACGCTAAGAAGGCATACGAGCACGGTGCATGCCTGAAAGATCGACGATTAAGTTTACATTCCCAGATAGCACTTAAGAGCAAAGCCATACGCCGTTCACATTGGCGCGATATACTCACGCTAATGAAATGGGAGAAACGCTGCTAAACAGCGTTCTCCTTCATAACATACTGCTGTCTGACTATTCCTACAACGAATCAACAAACTCTAGTTTAGTTACTCAAGGACACACGATTTTTCGCGTGACTGCATGGAACCCCGACTTTTTGCTCATCAAAAAACATAACACCTACATCTCGATGTAGGAGAGGATCTCAACAACAATCATCAAAAGGGCCATAATGCAACAGAAACTGTTATGACTTGGTTTACCTTAAATCTTTGCAAACTGCTTTCGAACCAGGTGGAATCTTCCTTGTTTGGCCCAAAACATTCCCGAACCAGGCTCGGAACGCTTCATCGTACCACCTCAGAATCTTCATACAAAGCTTAACGGATCTCTTCTTGCCAAAACTATGTGATACCAGTGCGTTGCTAACTACAGTCGAAAAACCATCCCTATACATCTAAGAGTTATGAGCTTTATTTGAAAGGAGTGCGTTCGAGCACCTCTTTTATTGAAATCAAACCCCGGGATTCAACTGATGTATGATTCGTAGTGATAGCTCTTCTGTGGAGGGACCTGAAAGTGTAAAGGGAACGCTGTCAAGGCCTTAACCTTCAATAAGGTCGGATGTGGTACGATGGCGAGACAGGGCGATCAAAGAAGACAAAATACGCGAGAGAGCACGTCGTTTGAGAGAGCACGCTGATCTCTACATCAATGCACGCTGATCTCACCACATCTCGCGGTGGGTGGGAAGCGTTGCGGGGTCGATGGTTGCAGGCCCGTAAGGATTAGCGCCCTAACCGCGCAATTTTTGCGACGAAGCTGGAGTGATCTAGGTAGGTACGGGCCTTACAATTTCCCTCGTGGTATCCTTCCTACTAGTCGGGCTGGTCCGGAGGTTTGCCTCTAAGACACCTGTGAAAAATATGCACTGATCAAAGCAAGAATACTACGCATTTCATTTTGGGTGTCACGCAGCATTGGGCGACATGTGGCATGGATTTACACGTCTCCATTTTTGTCAGCTATAAGGTTCCAGGTGGCAAGCAGCGTTTTGATAGTTTTTTTTATTGGAGATTTTACGTTCAGCTTGTTGGAGTGTAGGGGAGAGATGGCATAATTGTGGACTGAAGATAAGGATTGAAGATAAGGTAATGGAAACAGCACCAGTGTGCTGTGCAAGAGCCAACGTATTTGAATGGAACTGGATTGAGAGACTCATCCCAGAGGGGATTATTGAATGTCGAGCACTCTATCCTGTTATCTTCGAGCTTCAAGAGCGAATCGCCCAATTAGCTGATGAGCACTAGGAACTCGTTCTAGCTAGAGCAACAGCAGCAGAGCACACCTCCGTGCACGCTCACGTTGGAGTCGAGAAAAAAAATCATTTATCAATTTGGACATTCGTTATGCGTTCTGAGGATACTTGAAGCCGCAGTGATTTCATACATTTCGTATAATAGCCTACTGAATGGAAAGGAATCACATGCTGAAAAAGTACTAAACAATAAAGAAGGCTTGACGTATGAATTAGGGAGAATTTTTCGAATAAATCAAAAAAGAAAAATAAACAAAGAGAAAAGAAGAAAGATAAACTAAAATGTTAGAATAGCGACGTCCCAAATATTGGCAGTCAAGTCCTACGGGATCATGAATCCAATTTTTAATTTCAGTCTTTAATAATTTTTTCACGACTTTCCATCAACACCGTCACCTTGAGAGGACGATACCCCCCGCACGAAGCCCATTCCCCACCCTCGCCCACCACCTTCACTCCCTTTTCCCCACCAAAACTGTCAACGAGCGCGGGGGTAGGGGAGGGGAAAGAGTAATGTCCTAACGAAAGGATTACAATTTCGTCCATTCCACGCCTTTTCCCTGAAATTTTCCCCAAAACCGTAAAAGCCTGCAAAAACCTGTCGAGAACGAGTCTCTCCCATAACCACGGCTCCGTCAGCATTTACAAATTATAATAGCTCGGTTAGATAAGGGGAAGGCCCTGTTCGCCATGCAGAGTGTGGAAAATTACTGATGCACCAATATTTCGTTTACATTTCCAGACCAACTCTCAAAAATCAATTGAATTCATGAATAATTTGTTTAAAAGAGATGACAACTCAAATCGTATTAATAGGTTTCAGAATGATCGCCTATAGCTTTGACACAGCTTTCAGACCTTTGGCGAGCATCGCATACAGCCCGCATTTTTTCGAATTTGTTCCCTGCACTTCAGAAGCGCCACTGAGAAAAGGTCCAAATTTGGTTTTTTCACAGAGTAGACAATTCTCTCTTAAGCGGCCCATACGTGCAAATATGTTGATCCACTCTGGAGAGCTATTCATCGTGATTGTTGTATCGGAACCATCGGTGCCTTCCAACATTTAGGAATGCTCATGGTTTTGAACAAATATCGAGTTTGAACGCTACTTGAACAATGTGCGATAATTCGAGTAAATCGACGAGAACGCGTTCGCATAGCGCTCTGCTGGAGTTTGATGATTGCACTTCGCAGTGCGGAAGGCCGAATTACTTCGTAATCAGTGCGGATTACTAGCGGCATGTTCTAGCAACATATCATGAGAGAAGGGGAAATTACACAGTAAGAATAATAGAAACACAAAATTTATAGGTGCACTAGTAATTTTGCTCCACTCTCTACAGCTACTTCGCCCATGGCGCACATCATCAAATTCTTCCTTCGCACAGGGTGCAGCTGTTGATGAAAAATTTGTACCAAAATATTCCTTAGGTGTCTCCCCCTAAGCAGAAGCAGGCCCTCCTTCACTGCCCTCACCGTCTTCAGAATATGACGTCATCTGCCGTACCGTCGAGGCTTACCGTAATCGCTCCGGCCTGAAGCTGCTACATAATTTCTTCAATGGGTTAACTGGTGAATAGCTTCCAGAGACACTAGCTGTGACTGTGCAAGACCGCTTTTGACCAGCGTTTCAGGGACGTCGTAATGGTCTATGGTACCTCGACGACCTCGTTGAGCTCGTACCGTGAACCATGTTTCCGTGGGAAAATCTTCTGATGTCGTCGGTGTAGAAGGCTGTTATGTAACTTTTGATAGATTAGAATGTGCTCTTCAATATTCAGTTGGGCTCATTTGGTTTGGTTTCGCAACGCGTAGTTAATTCCGTTTTGAATGTAGGGAGAAGTGATTCCTTTGTTACCCCCTCCCCCCTCTCCCTTGTGAATGGGACGCACAGTTGCTAGAGGGCTAAGGCGCAGCTTAGGTAAACTGAGCGCTTCTCTTCGACAACATAACTTCTTAATTTTTTACATCAGTAATACGACTGCCTGTAGAAGGTAGAGCACATTTTCAGTATTCTGGGAATATTTGGCATCGAAGCAATGTGTTTGTTCAAAGAGCAGAATACTACGCAAGGAAGTAAAACCAGCCCTTGGCGTTTCTGCTGGGGCCGTATGCTGAATGTTGGGGAGGGGATGGGGTCCCCGACGGTCGACGGACCACTTCAACTCGGTCCTTAGAACCGCCACAATTTGGTGCTTACCTCAGAACTAAGCCTTAAAGAGAGGACGGGTCCGTCCCCTCTCCAAGGCTTAGTCCTGGGGTGAGCAAACCAGCCCTTCTGGCGGAGCTGCTGGACCAGCTGCACCACTTGCGTCAGTACTCTCCTATACCACCGAGTTGAAGTAGTCCGTCGACCGTTGGGGACCCCATCCCCTCCCCAACATTCAGCATACGGCCCCAGCAGAAACGCCAAAAGGGCTGGTTTGCTTTCCTCCTCTGCAAGCGAGCGACTTCCACGCTTCATATGGCCATGTTTCCCTATTGCTAGAGCTACATCTGAAGCGATTTCTGGGAACCCCTGGAGTCTGTAACTGAGACCATATTGTGGGATCGTCATCGAAAAGATTCCGTGTAAAGACCACAGTGAATAGGTATCTCACTAATTTAATTACTAACATTCTCTGTTAATGAGCCTTCACAAAATTTCTTTCTCGGTATGATCCCAAATGAATGAGCGACAAATCCCCACAAAAAAGTGAAGTGGGTATGCGTCCTGAATTTTCGATGAAATTGATCTTTCAAGCGCCCGGCTGAACAAGTCAACATGCCACAGCTTTGGGCTAGCTGATTTTTTATTGCACTACTATTACAGTGTGTTGTTCATTATATCCTTGTGGGATGTTGTTTTTCATTGATCATAGCAAGTTTTCAGATAGTTCTTGCCCTTTTTTGATCCTCAAATACACACATTTCGATACGAACAAAACTTTTGAATCGAGGTAAACTCGTTACAGTTTTTTGCATCAACAAAGATGGGAATCGAAGTGAGGGACATCAAAAGGAACGTAGCGATGTCAAACGTGTTAGCTGCTGCGATCCAATCCACATGGAATCCACACACCAATTTTAAAGGATGAGGATATCCCGTAAGGAGAGGCCCGCCGGTCGCCATGGCTATTCAGATGATATGTGTGCTGCCATATGCGTCTTAGAACGCTAAACCTTCATTTCCGCCTCTCGAATCTGTTAAGCGGTTTGCCGAGCGAAGCTATGGAGCGGAACAGCACACCGGCGGGGGACCGAACTCTGTGGCAAGCGATCATGAGATCGAATTTTTGCTCATCTCCTTTTATTGAAATCATTTTCAAAGATAAGTTTTCTACTAATTTCTGTCGATAGTTACCCCTGCAATGAGTTTGTGGAAAAGTCCGGCCCAATATTCGCCCCTGTCAATGGTCATGCGGAACTGATGCCCGGACTACACTTCAAACTCATTTTGCAGATGACACTAGGCAAGCAACGCTTATTAAGGTATTTTTTGAAAAACTGACGATGAGCCAAACTGAAGCAGGAAATCCACAAAGTGCCGATCCCACGAGCTCTTCCCCAAAAGCCTGCGTCATCATCGCTGCACTTTGGGGGTTTCAGTTCAAGAAGTCGTTTAGCACATTAGGAACGCACATTCAAATCAACACCTGAAGGCGCATATGGGAATATATATATCGGGTCATGAGGGGCCTTGGCTACCTGTAGGACGTTCCTTTTATTACAACCATTTTGTCACGTCAGAAGTGCTTCTCCGAACAATGACTTTACTGTTCACATTCGTTCACGACAGCGTCACGTAGTCCTTAATAATGAAAGTCATAGTGGCTGATGTGTGCCCACATTGAATGTAACGGCGGTGGTGAGGAAGTGCATTCTTCCATCTTCTGGGACGGTAGTGATCTATCTGGTCACACCTGCTAGTTACCATGTGGCCATGGGCTCATGGTAAACTAGTGAGAAGTTTTTAAAGCAACAGTTCAGGAACGGTTTCGCGGGAAAAAACCACCAATAATGAAGTTGTAGATGAAAACCAGACGATTAATGTATGAAAAACTGGAAAAAAACGTCGGGGAGGGTCTTAGACAGGTACTCTCCCTCTGCCGCTCAGCAATGGATAAAGACGCACGTTGGACGAGTTGTCTGAACGTGCCCGCTGTAAACGCGCTCCATTTTTCAATCAATTTTCCCTGTGGTCCCAAAACGAGCACGATTGCCGACGCGTCCAATGACGGCCGGCAAGGGGGCGGGATTGGGGAAATCCCCAAGAACACCCATGTTTGAGGGACTTTCCACCCTGTTTTTGAGTTTCTGAGGTAAGTTCGTTTATTATTTCCACTGCATATGTTCTTCACTAGGGCTCGTGTATCCCTCAGTAGTAGTGGCATTGAAATTTTCGGACCCTCCCTGAACTGTTGCTTTAATGGTCTCACTTGTGACGATATGTAACGCCGATAAAGATGTCAACTACTAACGCGCCCGAGGCTCCTTTCCCCTCCTTGAGTTTAGCCCTACGCTACTGCAATCGAACGCTATTTGTACGGTCGTGTCCATCCCCGCCTCAGATCTCACGGCTTCATCAGCCGTCTTCCGAGCTCTGGACCTCGGTCTCGCCAAGAGAGCGCAGACAAGCGGAAAGCCGCATCACTGATAGGGGGGGGGCTTTCAGGGCAAGCCGCGCTTTCTGGAAACGTTCCTTGCAAATTGTAGGGACACATGTATGACCACAAAACCATGTTTCGTTCTCACTGAATGATTAGTCGTACCAAAAAAGTGGTGAGTGATACTCTTGATGGGTCGATCCCTCGCGGGGACTAAATTTTGCAATCGAGGCCACTTCTTGGCTTCAAAATGGTCCTGACGATGAATATGACATCTGATTTTGATATTTAGCGCGATTTGGCACCAAACCGTAGGCGCCAACCCAAATGCAAAATTTAGTCGCCACGGGGGATCGAACCATTAACAGTACCTTATGCTTCTTTTTTGGTACTGCTAAAACCGTTCAGCGAAAATGAAACATGGTTTTGTGTTCCTACATGCGCCCTACAATATGCAAAAACTGTTTTGCAAAAGCTTGGCTTGTTGTAGGCAAGAATTACAGGTTGGGCCTAAATTATGGGGACATCGACTTTGTTGTTAACAACGGATAGTTGTTCAATGTACTACATGCACTTCAGAAAAGTGTTTGCCACTGGTATCACAAACAAAACCAAATTAGAATTGAGATCAGCGTACAAATGCTGTTTATCTGACTCAACGGGGATGCCGTGTTCGAGAGAATCTGCTGAACCACAATAGGTTCCTATTTGAAGGGCACAAATTTATCGACATATAATTGCGTCTATTCTTTGAGAAAATGTAGGGTCTTACTAAAAAATGGTGAGGCAGGATACAATGAGGTAAGACCACTCTTTGTCCTAGAGTGCAGACTGCTGCTTTTTCAACAACTCAATTTCCAGAAACGTTCCATATTGCTACAACACAATACTATTTATTTGTCTTGTTCTTGGAATGAAATTCCTGTCATTTCTGAATGTGGTCTGATTTCAGCCAACTACTGCTTAACACATTCACGACAACGCGGGGATATATTAGGTTGGCCAGATTGAAATGTCGTTTTCGATCATCAATTATTTTCATTATAAAAACAATAATGAAGCACATCAACCTGAACCATCTCCTTCACCTGTCACAGGCTCATCACCTTTCGTTACGCAAAGCATGGATGCCTACCGCGTAGAACTCTTTCTGGTTCGACTCGAAGAAGTTGGGCACTCAAATTTTGACGTCGTCGCGGTTATCGAATTGGTTTGCTGCTAAGGAGTGTTGCGCTGACCTGGGTCAGTGATAGTCGGACGGCGCCAGACCTGGGCTATATGGCGCTGGAGGTAGAACGTCCCAGCCCAACTCCTCGATTTCTTGTTGCGTGATTTTCACGACATGTGGTCTTCCGCAATAGTTTTACATTGGCCGAATTCACCCCTTGACGACGCAGAGCTCGGTCCACGCGGGCGGGCTGTTGTGCGCAGGCTTCAGCTGTAACTGTCTGACCCACAATCAGCTCTCCATAGTAGGCCAGTCTTATACTGTTCCACCACACCGTAGCACGACTTTTTCTCAGTGGATGTCCGGTTTCAGAGAGGCCCTCAGCTGCCCATCAGCCGCCAACCACGGTCATCTTCTCGCGTTGTTATTGGGAAACATCTCTTTGTAAAATGCGGTCAACATGAAGTCAAGAACCTTTTTCCTCTTGAAGTTATGGAGCGAAGTTCCAGTATTGGCAACCAGTACTGCTTGCTCGCGTCGCTCAGAATAGGCCGAACCCATTTTCTATCCTGAAAGGCCTTAACAGTCGCACGTAGGAACTTTTAAATTTTTCTGTTGACACAACTGAATCTCCATGCAAGTTTTGTGCGGTTTGTCGAGGACTCAATTCGTTGGCTTTCTTTATTTCTCCGTCATCTAGAGCTAGAGGTCAAAATCCACGATCTTCGTCCTCAGGTCCTTTACCTCAGTCTTGGAAGAGCTGAAACCATAGCTGAAAGTGCATCAGAGACTAAGTGTTACTGCTCAATGTTTTGCACACAATGAGTGGATTCGTTGGCCGTTTTTCCTTGCTTGAATATATACGCTCAGACGATGATTTCTGATCAATCATCTTCGAGCAAAAGTTTTGGCTCGAAGAACATCCGCTCAGTGGCGCCTAAGATTTCGCAATATGCGTGCTGAATCGCTCTCTCGAATGAATGGTCTCCCATCCTAAGAGATTGTGTTTAAGCTGAGAAACAAAGGCACAAACGGAAGCGACATTTCAATCGTTGCCAACCTAATATATCCCGCGCATTGCAGGCCATGTCGGACCGTGCGGGATATATATCCCCCGCACCCATTACACTCATTTTTTTCGCGCACGCCTGATTCTTTTAGAAGTTTCTTGTATTCATTCCATGGAAGAGACCTTGACGTAGCTACAAACATAGTGGCCCATAGAATGGTCACGTATGCTTTAATTTAGAGGAGGATTTCTGAACCATACGAAATCTTCATTTCAATAAATTTTTCGTTTACTTTTTCTTTTTATGAATGTGAAGATTTAAATAGTAGTAGAAGTAGATACGGAACCTTAGGGATGACAATATGTGTGTTTTGATTGGAATAATCAACGTAAAATTGCTTTTGAGGTCCATTGCAGCTAGTTCTGACCAATTTCGCTTTTTCATTGTTACTTCCATGTCTTTCGATCGAAATTCGGCATATTTAACCTTTACAGCCCCACGCCTCGAGAACTGAGCCGGATTTTTATCGAAATTGGTCATT
>MU868585.1:53196-68271 GCA_036418205.1 Ostertagia ostertagi
GAAGTTTCTTGTATTCATTCCATGGAAGAGACCTTGACGTAGCTACAAACATAGTGGCCCATAGAATGGTCACGTATGCTTTAATTTAGAGGAGGATTTCTGAACCATACGAAATCTTCATTTCAATAAATTTTTCGTTTACTTTTTCTTTTTATGAATGTGAAGATTTAAATAGTAGTAGAAGTAGATACGGAACCTTAGGGATGACAATATGTGTGTTTTGATTGGAATAATCAACGTAAAATTGCTTTTGAGGTCCATTGCAGCTAGTTCTGACCAATTTCGCTTTTTCATTGTTACTTCGCGTCTTTAGATCGAAATTCGGCACTATTTACCCTTTACTGCCCCACTCCTCGAGAACTGAGCCGGATTTTTATCGAAATTGGTCATTGACTGTGAATTTGGCTAGAAACTTGCCTTCGGGGGTAATTCGACCCGTAGAACACGAATATCACATTTGTTTACCGCTAGAACGCCTGGCGCTCGCGTCAGAAGCGCCGGCGCCAAAAGGCGCCAGAACATCTCGGATCCCAAATTCGCTGGAAAGTTGTCCTCAGAGGTATTTTGACCCGTAGAACATGATTATCACATCAGTTTGTTACGAGTGAACCTGTAGCCTGCGCTACGAGCGCCCGCGCAAAACTGTTGTGATAGCGCCGGCGCCTGTGGCGCGGGCGCCAAGCGTTTTCGCTCTAAACCGGTATTATATTCGTGATCTACGGGTCAAATTACCCCTGAAGGCAAGTTTCTAGCAAAATCCACAGTCATGGACGAATTTCGATCAAAATCCGGCTCAGTTCTTGAGGAGTGGGGCAGTAAAGGGTAAATAGTGCCGTTGTGTATTTATCACTCAAAATCTTCTTGAACGACCTGAGGCGAGCGCGCCCGCAAAATCGCCGCGGTCCCACGTGGCCAAAAAAGCCAAAACTCGCGTTGTCGTCAACGTGTTAAATAAACTTATGTTTAACCAACGCAGCCTTCATTCTTTTGCGGACGTGTGTCGGCCTTTCTAAATATAGCATAGTACTTCGTAACTTTCAAAAGATTTAAAGTAACAATTATTTTGAAAAAAATGGTGTACACACTGTTTCATTGAATAATGCATCCAATATAAGGAACGACAGTGTCCCTGATCTTCGATCGTTGGCGTAGTTCGGAACTCCGGATTCCCCTCTGCACTTGCGTGTATAGGGTTACTCCTAGCATCGTCCTCTCGACAGCGCGTTGGATAACGCTCGTCCTGCCTGCGCAGTCCAAGTCTCTGAGGCGTAGGTTAGGGCAGGAAGGACAGCGGAATCGAAGAGGTGGGCACGGAGCCGGATGTTCTTCGTCTTCTTCACTACTCCCTCGATGTTCTACGCTCCCCAAGCCGCTCGTTTCCTCCTGCTCAGCTCTGGAGCTAGATCGTTCATCATATTGATTTCCCGACCTAGGTACACGTAGCTGGAGCATTCGGTGATGTTCGTTCCGTTGAATGGGGCATCAGGAACCAATCCGTTTCTCATAAACATCGTCTTCGTTAGGTTCAGCTGTAGACCGACCTTACCACAGGCGCAGTCGAAATCAGCCAGCATTCGCTCCGCTTGCTCGATGTTCGGCGTTATAAGAACGATGTCGTCAGCAAAACGAAGGTGGTGTAGTTGCCGGCCGTCGACCTTCACTCCCATGTCTTCCCATTCCAGTTGACGCATGACGTTCTCGAGAGCGGCGCTGAAGAGTTTGGGCGAGATGGTGTCGCCCTGTCGAACCCCTCTCTTGACGTCGATGATGACCTCCTTGTAGAATGGTGAGATTCTGGTCGTAAAGTTGCTGTAGAGCTCACGAAGAATCTTGATGTACTGAGTAGGGACGCCCTGGTTGCCCAAGGCTTCGATGACCGCTTCTGTCTCCACAGAGTCGAAGGCCTTCTTCAAGTCGATGAACGTGAGACAAAGCGGCATCTTGTACTCTCGTGAAACTTCAATGAGTCTCGTAACCGTGTGGATATGGTCGTTCTGAAACCCTGCTTGCTCGCATGGCTGTCCTTCATCTAGTATTCTGCCGATCCTGTTAAGGATGACTCGAGTGAATAGCTTGTAGATTACAGACAGCAGGCAGATTGGGCGATAGTTGCCAATGTCGTCCAAGTCTCCCTTCTTGTACAGCAACACGGTCCTGCTGGTTTTCCACGGAGTGGGTACCTTGCATTCCGACAGGTAGCGCGTGAAGAGTCGAGCCAGAGTTTTGATGATAACTGGCGGTGCATTCTTCAGATGTTCCGGTTTGACCCTGTCGAGACCGGGTGCTGTACGATTCTTCACCGACTTGATGGCGTGTCGGACTTCGGAAGAGAGAACTGAGGGGACGACGTATCCATCCTGTTGCAGTTGATAAGTAGGCAGATGGACATGGCTATCGAAGAGATCCGAGTAGAAGTCGTGGATGACTTTCTCCATTGCCCTTCGGGATGCAGTAACTGTTCCATCCGGACGTCGGAGGCAGGTCATCTTGGTCTTGTAGCTGGCAAAGCTTCGGCGGGCATTGCGGATGCTCCTCCCAGCCTGCTTCAGCTAATACTGCTGCTCTTCGCTCCTTGAGATCTTCCTTTATCGCCTCTCTGCATAGCTTCGCAAGCTCGGACGTGAGTCGGTGATTGCCTGCAGCTCGTGCACGTTGGCGTATCAGTTCGACAGACGTCCCTTGGTGACTTTCAAACTCTCTGCCTTCCTGCCACAATCGTGAAGATGTTCAACGAGCCGATAGTACTCCTCGTCGATGTTTTCGATGACGGAATCCTCCCATAAGCTGACGAGGGAAGCGAAGTGATCCCAGTTGATGACTGTCCTGGGGCTTCGCTTCCTGAACTTTGCTGCTCTCTCAACACGCATCGAGAAGTGGAATCTTGCGCGGAGGAGACGATGGTCCGATCCCGTGTAGAACTTCGGAACAACAGCGACGTCGGTCAGGCAAAACCTTCGATTGAAGATGATGTGGTCTATCTCGTTATGGAACTGTCCATCAGGTGACTCCCAAGTCCAACGAAGGTGAGAGGGCTTTTGGAACTGTGAGTTACCATGGATGGTGTTGGTCGACATGATAAACTCCGACAGTCTTTCACCCTGCTCATTCCATTCCATTCCGTGAGTACCGATGTGAAGTTCTTCAGCCGTTCTTCTTGGGCCAATCTTGGCGTTGAAGTCGCCGACGATGACCTTGAAGAAGGTATGATCTTCCTTGTAGAACTTCTCCAATTCCATATAAAATGCTTCGTGTTCCTCCTCGTCGTAGCTCGATGTTGGTGCGTAGGCGACGAAGATTGTCAAAGCAGTTGAACCACATCTTCTCAATCTCAAACGTCCGATTCGGGTCGTAAGGCTTTCGTACGAATCGATGTTTATGCCAAGTGCGTGTTGACGAGGACACCCACACCGCCAACGCCTCTGCTGTCGCATGTTCCAAGGAACAGTTCTTCTCCAGTATCGAAAACGGCGTGTAGCGGGCGGTGCCTTCTCGTCTCGGTCAGTCCGATGACGTCGTACTTGATCTTCCTGGCCTGCATCATCAGATCTTCGATGTGAGCTTCGGATGCAAGCGTTCGTGCGTTGAAAGTACAGATCGCCATCTTAGTCCTTCTTCGTTTAGGCAGCCTATCCGGGCCCTGAGATTCTAGCAGCCTCTCCCGAGCGGTCCTACCCAACGCTGCCGTATTGGGGGCTCCCTCAGGTTCAGGGGAATGAGGCCCATCCATATTGCTGTTTTCGGCATATTGAAGGCACACGAGTAGCTTGCCAGGCTCTGTCGTGTGGGCTAGGATAGACCTCCAGGTAGTTAGCCACGCTATCCTGGAGCGGAACAAGGGGCTTAGTTTTTGGAGGCGGCCCCGAATCGCCTCCCATGTACTTCCCAGTCACTTGAATGCAAGCATGCATGGATACGCCTGAGTGGAGACAGCTGGTATGAATCAACACAGCACTACAGAAACAGGGAGTCCATCCCCTGAATCCACCTGCGTCTCAGGGCAAGTACATGGTGGCTTTTGGTCCGCGATTTACCCCCTATCCGCCACCTGGGGTCGCGCCACGTAGCCTCGCCACCAACCGGCTCGAGATCTTTCAGTGAGAGAGGACCCTCAGTGAAAGAGATCCGTGGATCAGTTTATCAATAAACTTCATAGTACTTTTCTGTCCCAAGGAATCAAAAGAATTTGCATGGAAACCTTGTGCACGGTTCGAGCTCAACTGGTCCTCGACGGATCATGGACCATTACGACGTTATCTGAAGTCGGAAGGGGTCTAGCACATTCAGAACTGCTGTCACTAGGAAGCAATCTATTTGTGAACAGATCGAAGAAAATTTGTAGCAGCTTCAGGAGAAATCATTTCAGCTTCGGGCTGGAACGATTACGGTAGGCCTTCTTGAGCTCAACGGTGATGGAAGATGACGTCATATTTTGAGGACGGTGGGAAGGCAGTGGAGGAGGGCCTGCTTCTACTTATGGGAGGACATCTAAGGATATTCTGCCGTAAACTTTCTCCAACTTAGGCACGATGGGCAAAGAAAACCCTGCTGACTTGAGCATGGGCAAAGTCTTTTTTTGGCCGCCTCTGTAATACAAGGTAGGTTGAAATTATGAGGACAAAAGCAGAATAAAGCATGTCAAAATGTTCCAGTTCCAGAATTTCTGCTTTGTCTTCTTCAAAAAATCAACGTTTTTTGGGGATCTCCTTTGCGCTTGCCTCTAAGTTGGACCATACGGAAATCTAGAAAACTGAAAGTAGACGATCCGCAAGCAAGAATTCTTCAGAAGCAATGAACGCGAGAAACCGCTTTTTACAAAAGTTCACACTTCATGGTTGGGTGCTTCTTCCTGCAAAATGAATGTTCAAATGAAATGGAAAACAAATGTTCCAGGTATAAAAATTGAGTGGTTTTCTATCTACGATATTTCGTGTTTCTAGAGTGTCCATCTGGGTTTTCACATCAATTTTTCCATCTGATAATTGTCTTGGTGATAGCTGCAACCTTTGAATCTCCGCATTTTCCAAACTTAGTCACGCGTTCAAGTGCTGCAAATACGAGCTTCCCTGCTACATGCCGCTGGATGAAGCGTGACAGTACCCCTACTGGGTTTAATTTGAAGACTGGCGTACCGTAGTCCTGAGAACTGCGTGATTTTTGGTAATAAGAAGAAGACGTATCCTATCACATAGTGTGGGGAAAAGAAACTGAAAGGATACCACTCGGGAAAAAGTGAATGTGATCGCACACACACGGCTGTACTACTAATTTTGGCCTACCCTTCAACAGGCAGGAGTTCAATAAATTCTGTAACAGGCAGGAGTTCAATAAATTCTGTGTTTAAGAAGTAAGTCTTCTGAAACTGAAATACGAAAAAAAAGTCTCCACGGTGCTAACTTAGTTGGGGGGGGACCACGCGGCGGCGCGGCAGTCTGCTCACCTGGGCTCTCTCGAGCGAGACAGTGTAAACTCGAACATTCCAGCTTTTCACGCATGTCAAGTGACTGCCCTCACCCCCACATCTCCAGACTCCCCGTGGCTCACAGATTTTCTCGAAGTAGATGATGCCAGATGCAACATGCCGATGAGCAGAGTGCCACGCCACCGCGTGCTCCCCCAACCTACTCAGCACCCTTTCCTCATCGCCTAGTGATTCCCTCATAATTTCTGGGAATGACTTGAATTGAATCAAAGGCAACAACACTGGAAGTTGTGGGAAGACCAAAACAATCTTTACATATTCTTATAAGGTTTCTTACCTTAGTTCGAGCAACCTCGTCTGTTATTCTTCGCCGGAAAACGCGATCACGTCGCGTAGCACGAGACTGAAAGAGGAGTAAAGCAATAGAAAATATCGTAGCAGCCCATCACCTCATTTCTATTTTTCGAAGTTTTAGCACCTTTTATCGAAGTTATGGCTGACTCTTCATTCTTTTTGACTCTTCATGCGTTACTACGTGAAATGCCACTGTCGGATGCAGTTGCTTTGCCCTATTATTACTACTAACGATAAGTCACTTGCTGCTACCAAGTTCCCGGCTTGGATTAATCTCCTTCGGAATATGCTACGCAGCCAAATATCTCTCAGAATCGTAATGGCACTCGAATGGGAGTTTGACTCGCGCTGTGTTTGGAAAAGCAGCCTATTTTGATTACGAAGACGGAAGGCTCGATTGACCCGGATATATTGGCCTTTAGCAGTTACACATAATTAATGGTAGCATTTGCTGCTTCCTCTTGCTTCGGACATGTAGAAACTGTTAACTGAAATTTGTATCTTCGTAACTCCGCTCAGCCATTAACAGAAGAAAAGCTTCCAGAACCAAGAAAGTTCATCCACTTGTGCACGCATTTTCCAGCACAACGCATTCGTTCAGGCCATGCTCCCCTCAATTCTAACCTATTATTGAGAATCGACCTATCATATCAACATTGAAAGTTATTTTTCCACTTTTCGTGTGCTCTATCAGTAAACAGAATCTATATTCTACCTTTCTACATGTTCTAAATAGTCATTCAAGACTGCAAAATACGGTAATAGTTTTCGGTTAGGCAGAAATTATCCGCCGGTTTTCAGAGATTATGATGTAGTCTGAAAGCGCGTAATCTCTTTTATATTTTAGTGTACAACACTTGTGTATTTGCTTCACTCTGGAGCTTACACATGAGCAAAAAAGATTGCTCATGCTACATGAGTGCAAGTTGAGCTCGAAACCTGCTTCTGCATCTGCTCGTAGAATCAATGAAGCCTGGGATGAAGGCACGGTTGCAGAGAGGACTGTTCGAGAGCGTTTGTTGATTACGCATTTATTGTTGTTTTTGTTTGGTTTGTTAATAAACTTATGAGTGAAATGAAAACTGCGGATAATTTTTGCTCAGCTAATATTAGGAGACACCTGTCGATTCAAAAACCAAAACTCAGTGAAGATCGTTTCCTTTTCACTGTAACTATACTGATATAAGCGGATAATTGGCCAAAGGGCGTAACACATTAACACGTTGGCGACCGGGCGGATTTCGGAGTGTCTGCCTCGTGGGACCACAGAGAAACCAGAGGGTATTTTTCTTGTGGAAGCTCACCTATACACCTAATTCAATGCGCTGATTACGAATATGGCATTAATTTGTGATGCTCTTGTCAACTTGGCGTCACGTTGGCGCTAGCTTGGCGCCACGAATGTTCCTCCTTTCAAAAGCAAGGACCTGTATGTGGGAGTTATCCCCTGCCCTTAATACGAATATGACCTGGTCACGGACACGACAATTTGCACCACCAAAGTGGCAGCCAACTGCGCAAAGTTGGCAGCGCAAGTCGCACCTTCGAAGGGATTAAATGCCCCGGTAGACCACGAGGCGATGAAAACGACGATTTTGGACATGAAAACGAAGCGACGATGGAAACGCTAATCCGTGAATCGAGGAAGATGTTCTGCACGACCGATTCTCTTCGACGAAGAATGTAGACTTCATCGCGATGCTGCTGAGACAGCAGATGTTGTCGAGGCTGCTATATCCGACGCTTCTGTCCATAGTGGTAGTTACTGCATTAGATCGCCTATAGGAAAGTGGAAGTTCGATGTATAGTTGTGAGGGCTTTTTTGGTATTGAGTGCCGTTGTACAACATCGTGCTAAACCTTAATTGTTGACCGTCATATTACAGTTCTTGTTATTTTTGGAATATAGCGAAACCATAGAAAGTCAATACATAATGCAAATAAATAGTATTATCCTTACAAAAAAGATGTGCTCGAAAAAAGAAAAAAATTCCAAGCATCCGGTAATTTGGGGTGTCGCCCGACATCGGGTGCCATCGTCCCACGCGGCAGAAAAGGTGTCGCCCGACGTCGGGTGCCATTGTCGCCAATGTGCTAACACCGCTCAAAGCGTGTGCTCCCAACTTAGAATTGAAGAGCGCATTTCATTTCATAAGAAAATCTTCATAGTGGCCATCTACGTGGACGGCATCAGAAAATTTGCCCCGGAAACATGGTGCTCTGGTCGAGCTCAATGGGGGTTCTCGACTGATCGTGTACCGTTACGACGGGTTCCGAAGGGCGGGTTCCGAGGGGGTTTGCATAGTTAGAGCTAATGTCCCTAGGAAACTATCCCACGTTGAATCGATCCAAGAAATTATGTAAGAGCTTCAGGCTGAAGCAGTTACTGTAGGCCTCCCTGAGCTCGATGACGGTAGTGAAGGAGGGCCTGCGTGTACTTATAGAGGGACATTTAGGAATATTTTGCTGAGGAACTTCCGTCAACGACGGCAATCTCTGCGAAGAAAAAAGGCCGAAGTGCGACCTGGGCAAAATGTCTTTTTTTTTCTGGCCCCCCTGTACATTATGTGCATAATTAGTCAGATAGTTATAGGCGATAAAAACCATTTTGCTTTCGTAATCGGCCACGGAAATGGGATTTGAGCAAATTATTGCCTTGAAAAGCTCCACGACTTTGAAAACAAGCGGTAATCAATATTAATTTGACTAGCAATCTCAAAGCTAAACCACTACGTATCACTTAGGACCAGCAAAAAGAAGTGAAGCTACAAACACTCGATGTTGGTTCAGTTCATTCTGCGATGGGAACTATAATAGTACAATTTCCAAGTATGAGAGGTATGAACGGCGAGAGACTACTGACAAGGAGTGTACCTCAGGTCGCCATGGCCATTCATTATAAAACGTATATCCCTTTAAGCATCCTAAAATGCTGATCTAAAATCTGCTAAACGATCCTTTGAACGGAAATACGAAGGCATTCTCCCCTCTGCAGTATTATACATAAGGTAATCGAGAGATGAAGGGTGTGTGAAATAGTGACGCAGTTGGTAGTGGTGTGGATTTGAAGGCGATAGAACACGGGATCGAATCAGGAACTTGCCGTCTTGCTTTTCTTCTGAATGGCTTAAAGGTTTTGATGTAACGATGCCACCAGGTAGTCCAGACACTATTTTTTTCGCTTCACAAAGGCACATCTGAAAGAAGAGTTTCATCTCGAAACCAGCACTAGCTGATAGGTTGACGGTTGGATAGCGGCCCACTTTTTTCGAACTTAGGTCTCCCTACAGTACGGGAAACTCGTCCGCTGACTCGCCTTCTTGTCGCGCGACGGGCCTCCAGGGGGGTACCCACGGAAGGGACATGCGCACCCTGTGCAGAGATTCAACCTTCCTCCTAATCAAAGATCTGAATCAAGCTGATGTGGCAATCTCACTCGAATCAAAACAGGGATGCGAAGTGGACCGCAAGTGGAGAAAAAAAATGAAATTGTCAAAAACACAGAAAACACAAATCTCGAAGTCTACCAGGAAGGTCTTTCAGGGCGTGCCAAGCTTTTTGAAAACGGTCTTTTGCATGATATAGGGGCACATGCGGGAACCACAGAACCATGTTAATTTTTCCTGAACGGCCCTCTGAATACCAGAAAAGGGGGTCCCTAGTTCGATTCCTCCGAGTTACCATGAATAATTAGTACCATATTCATGATTAGGACCGTCAGTAACCCCTTACAAAAAGACTTTGACTTAAAAATTGGTGTAAGAGGTGTGACACCAAGCAGCCCCACTGTGGTGTCACACCTTTTTCACCAGTTTTTTAATCAAAGTCTATTTGTAAGGGTTACTGACGGTCCTAATCATGAATATGGTACTAATTATTCATGCTAACTCCATTTTGCGCGAATTTTGGAACGTCAACTCGAAATGCAAAAATTTGTCACCACGAGGAATCGAACTAGGGACCCCTTTTCTGGTATTCAGAGGGCCGTTCAGGAAAAATTAACCATGGTTCTGTGGTTCCCGCATGTGCCCCTATATCATGCAAAAGACCGTTTTCAAAAAGCTTGGCACGCCCTGAAAGACCTTCCTGGTAAGACGCAAACAGCGAGGCAGTAGGCTATGTGAGTCGCGGAGAGGCAAAAGAGCTTAGATTCGAGAAAGCATAACAACTCATCTTCCGACACGATTAAGAGATCGAGTGGTGTGCGGCACTGATCATCTTGGGTGAAGGATGATTTTATTCTCTAGAGCCTGGAAATTGTGAGGCGACGAGGCGCGACCACTGAAGTGGTGGATTCAGAACCTCTATCCATGGGAGTTTTTCACTTAGGCTCAGTCCGACCCTCACCTCCAAAATCCGTGGATAGATCCGCCCGAAAACCGAAGGCTCTCTCTAACAAGCCTTCCTCACAGTGTCTTCCCGTGTTGTCAAATAAAATATGACTTTTCGGTGTTATGTATCTACCTAGTCGAAGTTACCCTTCCCAAATCGTTGCGCACTTTCAGCTAGTGATTCACTTGCGGCATTTGTCGAGGATCATGGTCTATTGGTAACCTAAGAGTAGCAGTTGTCAAAAACACTGATTTTTGCTACTTATATGTTCCGTTTCTGAGTCCGTTACTGAATATAGTTGAAATATGTATCGAGGAAGGCGACAGACGAATTGTAGAGCGAAATCAAGAACCTATGTAGTATAGATTGTAGTTTTATTGTAAACACAACTTCAGTACAGACCAAACGCTACGATATTATCCACCACCTACGTTTATTATCATTACCTTCGCATTATCTACGCATGGAGAGATGCACATTGCTTCTAGGCAGCATCAGAAGGAGGGAGACCTTGCATCAGTTCCCTTTCGTCTTCAAAGCGTTGCGAACAAATACTTGACAGGTAACCCTCCATTGACTGTAGCATTCGCAGGTAGGGGGGTTCTCACTGCGTAAATCCTCTCAATATCAACCAGAATTTCAAAAGGAGCTTTCGACTTTGACAACGTTAAACCTTGTCAGTCAGGAGATTACGTGACTACTTGAACTCTCCCCTATGTTCTCAGCCGCGAAAGGCTAGATCACAGACGGACTCCGAGGAAAGCGAGCCAATCACACTGTGGCAAGGTTTGAATTGTTTGGCATTTGTGTGAGGCCACAGTAATCATAAGCCGCTGTTTAAGCGAGAGAGCGCAGGCGAGAGCATCAAATCTAGGCAATTTAAAGGACTGAGTTCAAGTTGTCCGCAGACCATCGCTAACCATGCTGGATAGACAGAGGTGAGAACGATGATAAGGTACATGGCGATTAGGGTGCGTTTGCTGCTTTTGCGGACTAAGACCGGGTAGAAAGCAGGCTCCATGTCTCCGGTTTTTTTTTTGAGTTTATCGGGGAGCCTCGCTACTGCCTTCCCCATTAGCAGCGCTCTGTCAAACAAGAGATAAAATGTCCTGCTTCCTCTCCGAAACTTTGCGTTAATCATTGATAACAGAGGTCACGGAGCTATCACTGTGTAGATATATTTGAATGATAAAAGCCAAACTCGTCCAGACTATGTGGTACACCGTAATACCGGATAGGGCGCGTACTCCTCTACTTTGGGGTAACCTTTCGCGCAGTCTGGCTTTGAGAAGATCTTAGCAGGTAGTATTCTTAAGAATGTTCTTTAACTGGGGTGCAAGCTGTGGAAAGCAGCAAGTAAGCGGTCCCAGCCTTTAGAGATTGTTGATGTTCAGTGCGGGACAGGTTCCTCGTCTTTTATACAAATTTCCATGACAAAAAATGTAATGTGCTGTGGAAATTGCAGACAATGCAATCAGTGGATTCTACATAGAAATGCTCACTTAAGTCGTCCAAATATACTGTTTTCTTTGGGCCAAGCCGGAAAGTGATTCCATGTTCGACACCATTCCTACAGATCATAAAAAAAAGTAATTTTAGAAGAACCTGTTCAGTAGTGCAGTCCACCGCCATCACTGATCAACGCGGTAGTATCCTCATGAAGAACAATGCTGTAAAAAAGTTATTAGAGCTCAATCTTAGATGGATCCGGCAGATCAAGAGATAATGCGAGATTGAACAGGATGGGCCAAAATTATCAGGACAGAAATTCATTAACACGTTGACGACCGTGTGGTGTGATGTCATACCACACTGTTTCGGCCACGTTCGGCAACGCGTAACACCTTCACGAAGCGAACTTCAGAAAACTGTTTCTAGCACATATCACAACGTAAAACCAGATTAGGATTGAGATCTACCACTTATTGCGCTTACACGAGCCTTCAGATGAAGGTGGATGGCACGTGCTGAGGCGTGTCAAAATGTTTCCAGGCCTTCTGCTTTGCCTTCTTCAGGGAATCAAAGTTTTTGGGGCATTTATTTGCGCTTGCATCCAGGGTGTGAAATACAGAAATCTAGAGCTATTAGGTGGATGGTTCCATTGTAACAATTCTTCGAAAGCAACGAACTCGCTTTTTGGAGAATTTTTGCTTTATTCTTGGGTGCTCGGTCCTGTAAAAAGTCCCAAGTAGACTACTCGAGTGGCTTTCTATCCACTACAGATGTGGAGTCTTTAGAGTGTCTGGCTGGGTTTTCACATCAATTTTTTCATTTTGGGTGTACGAAAGTCGACAAGGGGAGACCTAGTTTCTGCATGGTAAATAACTGTAACTTTCGAGTCTCCGAATTTTCCATCTGTGGTGGTTCCAAACTTATTGAAGAGTTGAACTGTTGCCCATAAGAGCTTCTCTGATAGGTTAGACTGCTGCTAGATGTAACGTGCCAGAGCCCCTAGTGAGTTCAATTTGAGGACTGACGTAAAGTGAAGTAGTTATTTCACTAGTTTTGAGAACTTCATGAAATTTGGTTTCATTAGGAAGAAGACATTGTACCCTTCACATAGTGCACAGAAAAGATGAAAATGGAGCATCTTGGAAAAAAGTGGATATGACCGCGTACAGATGCTGTTCCATAATATGTCCTCTTCCACTCAACTAGCGCTCTACTTTGGCATAGGCCTTTCCGCTCATACGGTGGAACCGTGGGCCTCTGAAGACGACGATTCGGTCGAAACGTTAGGCCCTTGAAATAAATGCTCAAGCAAACAGCTCCGTAAGGCAAGGCTCTTCTCATAATTTTAGCCCACTTTGTAAACGATCAGGAGAGCAAGTGTCAAAACAGAGTCGCGAGCAGCGGAAATCGTCCATTTGTGGATATTTTGCAAAAGGAGTGTCACAGCAGCATACAAGATATATCTATCATTTAGCAGCTTATGACATAGATCACGTCGTTGTGTCTTTCCGATTTTGCAAAATAAATATCATTTTTAGATGTGCATTAAAATTCTTGAACTGTAGCAGTCGGCACCCTAGAACAAGCAACGGATCCTACCTTATTGTGCCTCGCTTCTCCACTTCTCACGTAGAGATTCGACTTTCAAAGAATGAAACCAGTTGCCCGCTCAGGAACTTGACTTGCAGAGTCGAGGTTTTCCTGCAGTCTGGGGATTGTAACTTCTTCATAATCTGCTGCATTGGCTCGTAGAGGTAAATTCGGATGAAGTGTGACGGCCGCTGTAAGTCAAACGCACCAGTCCAGCCCAACATCGCTTTGCTAGCGATTTTTTTCGTGACATGCAGCTCAGCCGTCGTGTAACCAGGCGATCGTTAATTTTGCTTTTTGCCGAGTCAGCCCCTGTTTTGAAAAAACAAGTCCCCTATCGTTTGTGATGGCCTGCCGTAATCGAGTGAGTTGGATTCAGCACATCACGAATTCGTAGACGTTACTCGCGAATTTTGCTTAGATCGTGTAGCAAAAATTCAAATAAAAAGGAGTGTTCTCAGTGCAATAAACTAATATGAAATATGTATGCTTCATGTGGGATAACTTACAATAATAAGGGTGGAAACAGTGGAACTCAGGTGGTAGTTAGCACGCACACTTCACTATGACAACTAGCCATATACAAAACGAAAACTGCACGCATGACATTCAAGCAAAATAACCATTACGATGGAGCGTGGAAAGAAATATGCGTTGTTTTCATGTGTTCAGTTATGAAGACACAACGTACTGAGAAAAAACCAATACTGCGGTAAAGGTTCGAGTGAACTGCAAGTATAATAGATGAAGACTTAAAGCAACAGTACAAGCAGGGTTTCAACGAGGGTCAAGCGTGCGTTGAGGAATCCTCGACACGTCACAGGGGGGGGGGGGGGGTCGTATTGGCCCGCTGGGAAAGAGATCGGGCCGGATTGATGCAGTAGGATCATCACCGTTGGAGGACAAACATCAAGGATTCTTACTTACTTCAGTGTTTTATCACCACACAAGTAAAGAATCCGAAATTCGCACGTTTTCAAGGGATATTTTATCTTTCAAGTGAGTCCTCGAATCTGAAGGGATGTGAAGCACACGGCGCATCCCAGAGTGGGCCCAGTTGGTTGCGCGCGCTTCAACTACGGCTCTCTGGAGAAAGAATCTTCAATTCAGGAAAAATCAAGAGGATTCTGAAAGGGTTCATGTGAAATTACAGGGAGGAGTACACCATTCAACAAGAAACGCAGCCTTCAGCGTCAAATTCATAAGCATGTAACCTTTAAAGTTGAGAACGCTAAACAATTTTACACTTCTTGGAAAGAGAAAAGCACGAGGATTCCGAATCTGCTCTTACTTTAGTACATAATCGCCCTTGAAAGGAGCTATAGTCGTTGAAATAGTGCCAATGTAGCGAAAAAGTACCTTTCGGCGGTACTCGGGCAAAAATCCTCAACGTGGCCATTTTTTTAATACTGGACGTTTGGAGCAGTTCTAGTAAGCATTTGATAGAGCAAATCTTCTAGTTTATGATGACGTATTAACTTTTCAGATTGGATGAGTTTGAACGGAGTTATGGCTTTGGGAAGCGTAAAAACTCGCACTCATCACGAATTTCCTCCTTGAATTTTCCTCGTTCCTCGAGATATGTGGAAAAAAAACGTGATATGAAATATCTTTGCAGCTCCAGTCGCCCGCTCCCTCGCTTTAAAGCAACAGTCCAAGCAGGGTTTCAACCATTCGGTCCTAAGGGGTGGAAACATGCACTAGCCCTAGTCAAGTACATAGGAAATGTCACTGATTTGAAAAACCTTTGAAAGGCGTTGGAAGGGGGTCTAACGCCGTCGAAGTGGGCGGATCCACCGAGCCTCGGTACGGCCGCCCACTTCTGTCGTGAAGAGTGCGTGATTGGCTGCGCAGACATTTGCGGTCGTTTCGGGACCACCGGGACTATTTGAGGTCGATCCTTCAAAGCAATCGATGTGGTGATGCCGA
>MU868585.1:78291-88564 GCA_036418205.1 Ostertagia ostertagi
GGATGATTGCTAGTGGTACATAACCAAACCGAAGATGACATTGACATTCAACTAGCAGAAGTGTATATGAATACACTTGAATTAAAGAAAACACATCTAAGTGAAACATCTAGTAATTATCTGGATTTAACAATAAGTATAATAAATAATAAAGTTATGACTAGATTATACAACAAGACGGACGACTTTCAGTTCAAGGTTATTAGATTTCCACATAATGACACAAATATCTCCATAAATAATAAAGGCTCCGTTATATACACTGAAACACTCAGAATAGCTAACACTTGTTCCGTATTTGACACATTTACTGATAAACTAACAGAGTTCATACGAGTGTTACTAGGAAATGGTTATCATGAGGACTTTATTATATCTAATATAGTTAAGTGTATTTATAAAAATAAGTTTATATGCTATAAATTCTCAATGGCTAATAATTATAAAAATGTTATTAAACTAGTTAAAGGAATACTCAATCAATAGCTTATGCTTAATTCAGTGGACGGCTACAAACATTTCCACCTTTTTAATTTCATAAAAGTTTTACATATACTTGTCAATTTATAATCATTTTAGTAAATATACAATTAAATTCATTGCATGCTCCTCTGCATGATAATTTTGTACGTCTACTCAAGGTTTATTCGTCTTTCCCCTGTGTCTTTATTTCGCCAATCCCAACTCACTGATGAGCTCCGGGGATTGACGAAATAATAAGGTTCGTCTGAGGAAGGAGCGAAACGAACCATATTTAATTATTTTGTTTATAATGGTTTTTCTTTCTTAATTGTCGCACACAGTGCAAACTTCCTCCATCAAAGTCAGTGGGTTTCGATACGACCCCCTAACTTTAATTTGATATGAATAAATGAATTCCATTTTATGTACTTCAAAATATGCAGTTGCAGCGCAGTTTATCCCTGAGTCAGACTATCTTAGAACCGCGCCGCCCCAAACCTTGGACACACTCTCTTTGAAAAGCTACCATTCTCCCATTTCATAAACATTTTGGAGCGTCCAGTCACCGTCGAGGACGCTGAATTTCGTGCAAACTTTAAAAAGGCGATATCTTTAATTTTCAATGGCTTGAAAAATGAAGGACAGTTTTGAAAAGCAAAAGAAATGCGCTTCCATGTAATTTGTATAGCTTCTCATGCTGTTACTTCCGAACTGTGTGAAATTACCGCGCAAAGCCGCGAACGAATTGTGCGTCTCCCACTTGTAGTCCACGTAAGGCATCGCGGGCGGTTGTCCCATCTTATCCCCTTTCTCTTGCTTGCGCAACTTCTCCCAAGATTTTTTGTATTTGTTTCATGGATCACACCCTAACATATGTAACACTGTACACATGATTCATGGTACGGTCGAAAAGGCTTCCAGTTGAAGTTAGTTTCCTTCCTCCATTGCTAAGTGGCAGAGGGGGAGTCCCTGTCTAAGTCCCTGTTCGACGTCTTTTTTTACTTTTTCTTTCATTATTGGTCAACTTTTCACCTACAACTTCATTATCGGTGGTTTTGCCCGCTAATTCGTTCTCGGATTGTGCTTTAACGTGCTCGAATATACGGACGGCTATTGAGCGGTTTGCACGCGGATTTCACCACAGTTTCACAGCTTAGTCGAAAAAAAATGTGGGAAATAGGAGACTTATCAGAATCTTGCACAAGTGTTCCATTATTGTTTGAATCAAAAATAGTTGACACTTTTAGAAAAGCTCTCACGATGTTGACTTCTGGATGCACCATCCGTGCTAATGGATGACCTCTTTTTTCTAGTAATATATACAGTTAGCGTCTGTGAGAAAATCACAAAATCAAAATATTGAGTCACCTTCTGACATAGAAAAGTATCGCATTGATAGCATAGATAAGAAGCGACATAAGATAAGTTTTCCGAAGGTCTCGACTTGTATGGAGAAGCATATATTGATCAGGTTTCCCCATTATTGATTGCTCCTGAATCATTTTGATTATTTTTGATTTGAATTTGTTTGTTGTTCATTTAAGTGCTTAAGTGCTCGCTCATCCAAACAACAACTCTGCTTTTGTCAAATTATTCCTTTCACCCTACTTACTATAAAGCGCTTCGTCTGTCGTCTGTCGTCTGTCGTCTGTATGTCTGTCACGAAATTCCCTAGCTCCTCGGGATCCGCCTGGAGGGACCGGGTCAAGTGTGGGATGGGTGGGCAAGGTCTCGAGAAGTACAAAACACACATCAGCTAAGCGGAGCCCCGTGGGCGTGGCGTGCATCGAAATGAGCGCTACTGACGAACAAGGTTTCAATCCGAGTACAAGGCTGGGTAGAACAGTGGGTGAAGGTGTGCATTGGTAAGCCAGAACGACGCAGGTCGACCCACCTCTGGTGGGCAGTCTCTTCAAAAGCAGTGCTACATGAAAAAATTTATAAGTCGGTTCCGAGAAGTCTTAGAGAGCGGGAGGCTAGGTAGAGCTCAGAGAAGGTGGAAAGGCTAAATGTCAATGGGGGCGCGGCTCACACCCATGTGGGCGGAGTTTGGCACCAAACTTCGTAAGTAAGATCGCTCAAACCTATAACTCGGTTCTAAGAAGTCGTGGTGACCGAGCTTAAAGTGAAGCGAAGTAGGCGAAGGGAAGGAGGTCGACACCCCTTAATGGGCAGGGCTTACTTCGAAACGTTATAACTTGGTTCCGGAAAGTTCTGGAGACTAGTGAAAAGGTGGACAAGCACTGGCGAAGGAAATGAAGTCAAGCTCTATTGGTGGGTGGAGCGTGCACCAATGTGGGCGATGTTTGCCATGAAACATTATAACACGGTTCCAAGAAGTCCCGAAGATCGAAAAAAAGATAGAGGCCGGCGAGGGGAAGAAATTCAATTTTAATGATGAGCGGAGCAGCACCAAAGTGGGCGCGGTTTGCCGCCAAGCGTATAAATCACTCAGAGCCAGTACAGAAACCGGGGAAACGTGGGATGGGTTGGTAAAGAAGAAGAGATGGGTCGAACCTGAACTCAAGTGGGCGGGGTCTATCATGGGATTTATACACCGGTCTGGAGGAATCTGAGACCAGGGAGAAGCGGATTGAGGTTGACGAAGAAGAGAGGTCAAAAGCTATCGGTGATGGAGCGGATAGAATTAGCTGAGAAGTCAGATATTCGTAGTGTATCAAGCCAAATTTGAAAATTTTCGTCGCACCATCAAAATTCGCCGCAGATCTGTGTTGTGCGCGCAATGCGTGCGGCGCCAACTGGTTTGTCTATATTCATCGATGGCATTACTTATTATTTATCTATATTTACACTCTGTTTATCTCATTCAAACGTACAGGAATCTACAATAGTGTTGCCAGCCGTGTTTGTCAACGATGGAAGAGTTGCAGAGAAAAGGGAAGCCCACGCAGGTTGCAAGTGGTGAAGATCCCGTAGTGTTGATCGCGTCACCCATCCAATACCGACGTGGAAGGGAGGCGATATACATAGACGTATCAATGCAAGGAGGTTCCCTTTCCCATTCTTTCCTCCTTGAGTTGACTCACACATACTGGCACTTTGAATGTGGTCATGTAAAAAGTCCTCCGGAAGATGTTTTAGCGCAGTTGACAACAACCGCCAGCGTCTCATTGCTCACGCACTGTTATTACCTTATCCGCCGCCGTCGTTGTTTGTTTGTTAAGGGCAATCGAATCCTTCAACGGCCACTTAATGGGATCACCCTTACTTTTGAGTGAGCTCAAATTCACTTAGACATTTCTGATGAGAACTCTTCGGAGAGCCTCCAGAGATCCTTCAAGCCTGTTTAGGACGCTTCGGATATAGGCCTCCACCAAGTTTCTATGAACTCATGGCCCACATGGCATCGAGCAGTTAAGACCACAGCACTACCGTCCCTGGCAGTATGAAGATTGGTCGAGGACTTGGTCGCAACAGTGCAACTTCCTCCATCAAAGTCAGTGGGTTTCGATACGACCCCCTAACTTTAATTTGATATGAATAAATGAATTCCATTTTATGTACTTCAAAATATGCAGTTGCAGCGCAGTTTATCCCTGAGTCAGACTATCTTAGAACCGCGCCGCCCCAAACCTTGGACACACTCTCTTTGAAAAGCTACCATTCTCCCATTTCATAAACATTTTGGAGCGTCCAGTCACCGTCGAGGACGCTGAATTTCGTGCAAACTTTAAAAAGGCAATATCTTTAATTTTCAATGGCTTGAAAAATGAAGGACAGTTTTGAAAAGCAAAAGAAATGCGCTTCCATGTAATTTGTATAGCTTCTCATGCTGTTACTTCCGACTGTGTTAACGCATTTGCGAAAGCGTAACGAGATTGTGCGTCCCACTTTGTAGTCCACGTAGGCATCGCGGGCGGTTGTCCCATCTTATCCCCTTTCTCTTGCTTGCGCAACTTCTCCCAAGATTTTTTGTATTTGTTTCATGGATCACACCCTAACATATGTAACTGTACACATGATTCACGGTACGGTCGAAAAGGCTTCAGTTAAGCAAGTTTCCCGAGCCTTACAAAATTGTTAGCACTGTTCATTTCTCGGTTCTTTTTACGTGATCTTTCCTCATTGATGCGTTAAAAAAGGATAGTAGAAAAAGAGCTACATGGGCAGTAAAAGGAATGTTTCTACTAGAAAGACACTTTAAGAATACTTCTGACGTGCTCATTAGCTAAACTGGGTAGAAATGTGAGTAAAGTTTGATTCTTTCTCGCCATTACATATTATTTTGAACGGAAGTGCACTGCCATACCCAGAAGTAACTTTCGCGCATTGACATCACTGAAAACGTTTGCTAGAATTCATGTTTTGCATAATTATCCTTAAGCCCTATAAATGAGAGGCTTAGCGGCAGGGTCAACCGCCCGTTGCGCAAAGAACAACGAGGGGGTCGTATTCAGCCGAACCGAAAAGGGGAGGGGGTCGTATCCACAGACGGGCTGCAAGACGGCTTGAAAAGTGCAGTGTCCGGGAGTGCACTTTCAATGTTCTCCAGGAGCTCTGCACGTGCAGCTGTCGGAGAGTCACACAGACAAGAGCTCCATGGGAGCATTAGAGCATGCAGAGCATTATAAGTCTCACTATCAGCCATTATTATCCTTAATACACGGACGGCGCTTTCGCTCGACAGCATAGATCAAGATTACAATAGCCAAAACTTTGTTACAGCGTAGTGCAAAAACATGGTCTGTCTTCGATAAACGAATTGTAGAGCAGTTCATGGGGGAAGTGAAACAAGAGTACCATATGAAAGTACAATGCAACTCAGTCACGATACTAACACCTTCTTCAGGAAAATGGAGGACTTTCAAATGCGAGTGCGACTTCTGCCACAGACAGGTGCACGGCGTATACCCGAGCAGGCGTTTTCCCACAAAAACGCCTTCTCTGTCAGGCCGTAAGCAGACAAACTTCAAAGAAAATTTTGATGCTTTCAAATCAAATCTAAGCGGAACAAAGTGTAGCGAACTTGCTGAATTGAGTTCTAGAAACCCCTTAGGAAATTGAGGCAGAAGAAAGAATTTCAGGAAAATTTCACACTTTTGAAGTACTCTTCGAGTAGATTCTAACAGTCTTTACCGCTTCTCATCACATTAATTTGAAGGAAGTTATGGGCCTTTGAAGACTGCATAGTCGCGGTCCAGGAAAATGGCTTGAAAAAAATCAAGGTGGAAAAAACGGAACAACGGGACTATTTTTTGAGCGAGTGATTATTTCAAAAAGTTTTAGCACTTATTCGAAAGCTCTAATCTTCTAGTTCTAATTAGCCTTAGACATCTGCAAAAAGTTGATATGAAGAAAGTTATGAACGTTTGAATGTCGAAAACTCGCGCCTTCTCAAAAATCGGACCACAAACCCCCCAAAAACGGAACAACGGGACTATTTTTTGAGAGAGTGATCGCTGGAAAATCAGGTGCTTGTTTGAAAGCGCTAATCTTCTAGTTTCTAATTAGCCTTAGACATCTGCAAAAAGTTGATGAAGAAAGTTATGAATGTTTGAATGTCGAAAACTCGCGTGTGCACAAAAAACGGAACAACGGGACGATTTTTTGAAATATTGAACATCCGCAACATTTCAAATACTTTTTAGGAAGAAAACTATTTGAATTTTTAAAATTTTGGTGTCCGGTTCCATGAGACCGCTTCTGAAAAAAATATAACCTTCTGAATGGAGGGGTTTGGATTGCAACGTAATTGCTACAAGGTTTAGTTTTTCAGATTATAAAATAAGGAAAATTGAGAGATCGAAAAAATTGGTAGGTTTCTGAAAGTAGAAATCTTTACGATTAAATCATGTATTGGTTTACGCAAAAATTTGGAAATTCCTTCTATTTAATGAATAAAACTTCATGTTGCCTCGATTCCCTCCTCTGAGCGAGACAAGCGCGCGGATTGACCACGGTCCACCACTTCTCCATGTTGGTGACTGCCCATACATCAATGATGAGCATTAAATTATGTGAAAGACATAATAGTTAATACGGGGGGGGGTCGTACCGATACCCTCCGAAAAGGAAGGGGGTCGTAAAAATTTTGGAATTTGCGCAACGCAGGGTTGACCCTGCTTAGCGGCGGCCCTGGCAAAATTGCGCCTATCCCTAAGAAAGCCAGAACGCGCGCTGCTGCCAACCTGTCAAGAGGGAGAAACAATCTAACTCTGAACGTGTTTCCGAACTTCGAGATCAATGTCCAAAAACACATTCAATAATATCAGGGGGTCTATATTTTTTGAAGAATTACACTTATGGGAATTCGTAGAGAAATCTCAAAACTCGAAAAATGCTTCACCACTCAGCATCCAAAGTGACAATCCAAAAAGCTACTCAGCCCGACTGCATGTTGCATTTTATGGTTTTATCCTCATTTTACCGATAGATCCCCAGAAGGTAATTGTCCAGAGGACCTGACACTGCCGTGTTCTTTTATTTCCCCGTCTTTCAATTACTGCTAAAAAAAGATGTCGTTTTTGTAATCGGTGAATAAAAGCATATCGAATTACCCCTATGGGCAAGTTACGGTTGTCTCTAGATGTACGCACAAGTACTGCACCAGCGGAGGTGTCTTTACGTTTGAATATCTCGCCGCCGCCCGGGATAATGACGAGGAACATATACCGTTTACTAGCTATGATAATAGCGTGCGTGGTGTAAACCCTCTAAAAATTTTCTTCCAGCGTAAACGATTCGGAGCTCTCAATGCCTGAAGATCATCGTGTATAGTCAGGTATTTCAGCTTTTGTGGAAGAGTGGTTGCGAAGTGGAGCTCTCTGAGCTCCCAAATTCCCAGGGGTGATAGGAAGTCCCTGTTATCAGTATCCTGGTATACACCGTCGATGTTAGGGCACAAGTGTTAAGAAGATTTAAGACCGCCATCAACTGAAACCCTCAAACGGTTCCTTTCGCCGACTCCTTGACTTTTTTGGAAGTTGACTTTCTTTCCTAATATTGCTAAACATACATTTCGAAATTTTCAGGAGATTTTGGAAACTTCTTGACGAACAGTGATTTTACATTCGCCTCATAGCACTGACCCACGGCTGACCATTTGCGCCTCTCTCTCTATCCCACCTTGACTGAAATGAGTCCTAGGCTGAGCAACATGATCCCAACATCGAATTCTCTCTTAATTCGATCAGAGGACTATGGAGTTTGGAAGAGATATCTGTCTTCCCATGCCTAGACAACGAGGGTGACAATGACGATGTGTTTGGGTTGAATTACGAAACAGAGACATAATTAAAATACTTGAGTTTTAAAGCAGCTCAGGTGTTTGGAAATGTGCCTTTCTAAAATAGGATTTGTTGCAAGAGGTGCAGGCCTGGGATAATTGCTTGTAAACTAAATAACGCTCAGAAGTCTAATAGGCGTAAACAAATTAATTTTAAGACATCTTCACAGATGAAATTTTGACTGTTTGAAGGAAGCCTATATGTATGGTTAGTAAGAGTTTGGCAGAAAAAAGCTCAACCTTTAATCGGTGGAAATATTCAACGTTCAACACGGTGAAATGGTTCATCCATGGAAAGCATCGCAAGCAAGCGTCACAGAAAAGGCTTCAATTTCGACGTGAGAATCGATGTTAGCCGTCATTTCGTCGCTCCGGAAACATATTGCCAACTGAAAGTGTTTCGATTAGGAAGTCATTATTAGCAGCAAACGAATTATTAAGGAAGCTTTGGACTTCTCATGGAACTGTCGTGGTAAACCACGACTTTCTCATTTAACAGTAATATTCAGCTTCCTCTGTAGCTTAGAATCTGTAGGATTAGTCACTACTTCTTACTGTAGCATCTGGTGTTCCTTTTTGCGTAGACATCTGTTAGTACTGTAACATCTGGTAAGACTGTCACCGTATATAAGTCAAGCAATGTATCATAGTTTCGAAGTCTCAATAAATCTCTACCACTGAACGACCGTAACAGTTTTGGTGCATCGGCCAAACACTGTTACATCCACAACAGGAGAAATCTGGTCCCTAGACCAGTAAATCAGATCTTCTGATTTCAAGAGGCCCGCCGAGGCCCCCATCGATACAAAGCGATGGAAGCCATAATCTACGGGAAACCCGTAACGAACGGAGTGACAAACTTGAAGTCGCTCATCGCGAACTTCAAAGAGTACGCACTGCCTCAGAACTATTCGACGAACGATTACGTTCAATACGAAGAATCGCTTCAAGCCATTGATCTGATCACAGGCAGCATACAACAGATTGAGTCTGCGAGAGATAGTCTACAGTCGCTCATAGACAAGATGAAAGAGGACTATGACAGCACCAAGAGCAAGGATGACAAAAAGAACATCCTTCAAGAAATCGAAAAACTTGAGAATGAGCTTAACTTCACAGATGTAATAAGTGAAGCAACGGAGCTCACATATATGCTGAGAACAAGGCTTACTGAAGCTTCCAGCAATGAAAGCCGACTAGCTCGCAAATTGGGAAAGTGTCCTCGAACTCAAAGTGTTCGCAATGACCTCCCCGGAACACACGCTAGTGCTGACCAGGAAAACAGCACATTGAATGACTTAACGCAAAGAATGGAACAGGTACCCTCCATACCGCCACCGAAGATAAATCTTCCAAAATTTTACGGTAGAGACGAGGAATTCCCCGAATTTTGGGCGGCATATGAAACATTGGTGCATAACAACCCCTCGCTGTCGGTGATCGCAAAAATGCTGCTTTTGAAAGACAGCTTACGAGGAAGATCCGATAAGGCAATAAAGGGAATTCAGCTTCTTCCTCAAAATTATGACTGGATGATACAGACACTGAAAAAGAAATACGGCAACAAGCCCGCCAATAGATCCCGTATCGTTCAGCAGAATCCGCACTCTTCCGGCAAGCAGACCAAAGGGCTGACAGCAACGAGTTTGTTTACGACAAGATATGCATGTTGCTCAACCAAATGGTATCTGCAGGGCAAGACATTCGCATCACAACAGATGCGATGTGGACGGAGTTGATTTTGAGTAAATTCCATCGTGACATCGTTGAACCTGTGCTCGTGAAAATGAGGGAGAAAGGTCGCATGGAATCTCGCTGAAGACCAACAGACTGGGTGCCCGTCGTGAAAATGAGGGAGAAAGAGGATGCTACAATTGAAAGCATCATGGAAATGATTGAGGCAGAGATAGGGGCTAAATCCTACATTGAAGCTCGCCTGCAACCTACTGCACAAAGAAGAGAGCAGCAAAACGCTCATGACAAAGACAGAAAGTGTGTGATCTGCGAGAAACTCGGACATGCACCATGGCAATGCAGATCTTCAATGACAGTTTCGGAAAAGCGAAAAGTTGCAGTCGAGAAACGCTTGTGCTGGAAATGTTATTCTGAAAAACATTCTAGCCGAGAGTGCACAAGGGAGAACTGCCGAAGAGTGCGCGGCAAACTTCATCACATGAAACTATGTTTCTCAACAGAAAATCCAAGTGAAGTTGCCAACCCTCAAAAGAGTGCCAGCCTCTACAAGGGTCCACAGCAAAACCCTAAATCGAATCAAGATCAAACGCAACAACCAAAGATCAGAAGTTTCGTGAAAAACGAAAGCTCCAAAGACCCACGACGAACGAGAACTATGCAGGAAAAGGCTCACAATACCAATCTTCACATGACCGCTGACTTTGCAAAAGAGGAAAGTGCTGATGGATCGAGGCTAGGTCATGGGCCACATCTTTAAGGATTTCAGAATACGGAGAACCACGCGGCCATTAAAAAAACACACCGCAATTGCAATCAGATCGTTCTCATGACCGCAGAAGGCCGAATATAGAATCAAAATTCAGAGAGCTT
>MU868585.1:88664-102534 GCA_036418205.1 Ostertagia ostertagi
AAAGACCCACGACGAACGAGAACTATGCAGGAAAAGGCTCACAATACCAATCTTCACATGACCGCTGACTTTGCAAAAGGAAGGTGCTGATGGATCGAGGCTAGGTCATGGGCCACATCTTGAAGAATGTCAGAATACGGAGAACCACGCGGCCATTGAAAAAACACACCGCAATTGCAATCAAGATCAAATCGTTCTCATGACCGCAGAAGGCCGAATATGGAATCACAATTCAGAGAGCTTTGAGAAAGCAGTTTTCTTCTTTCGATACAGGCGCGCAGAAGACTATAATTGAAGAAGATTTCGCCTTGAAGCTTGGACTTCCAAGCATAAGAACAGAGACCTGCACAATGTCAGGAATCGGAGGCAACACAGAAATATTCAAGAGCAGCATTGTAAGCGTCAGAATAGGTACTGCCTATGGAAAGGACATGGAAATTCTGATACAAACCAAGCCAGTCCTAACGAAGGGATTTCCTGGAGTTCGCTTGTGTGCTGTAGATAAGCAATTCCTTCAGGACCGGAATATTCTTGTCTGCAACCCGAACATACGAGGTGAACACCAACTGCCCAAAATCCTGGTCGGGGCTTGACTACTACTATAATTTCATACTCGACAACAACAGCCTCATAACTCCATCAGGCTTGCGGCTGGCAAATACAGTCTTCGGCCCATCGATTCACGGACGTGGATCGATCGATCCTCAAGACGTCACTACAGCGATGCCTGCAATCTTCTTACAACATGACTGCGATTACGGACATGACATCAGAAAGCGCAATGCTTAACAAGTTGTTCGAATTAGAGGGCATGGGAATTTCAAGCGAAGACAACACGGAGGACAACGATCTTATCTCCTACTTTAAGAAATATTCAAAACAAATTTCCTTCGAAAACGGTTATGTCGTCGCACCATTCCCACTCAAAGAAAATGTCTGTGACCTTAACCGACAACTACCCGTCGGCAATTCAGAAGGTTAGTAAGTTTGCATCGTCAGCTCGAAAACAACCCTTCACAAAAGGAATGGTACTGTAAAATTTTGAGGCAATATGAAAACGACGACATCATTGAACGGGTATCGGACGTCATCCCCGATTCAGTAGGGCTTTACTACATGCCTCACTCCGGAGTGTGGCGCGAAAACAAACCTAACCCGCTACGAATCGTCTTTGATGCCTCATCCAAACGCAAAGGCCATCTTTCATTGAATGACGTGACACTCAAAGGAGAATCGTTAGTTCGAAAGATCCATGATATCCTTATTGCTAGCAGGACAGGCAAAATCATAATGACATGCGATATAGAGGCTGCCTTTACTCAAATCAGGTTACTCGACGCACACAAGGACTTGTGTCGGTTTCTTTGGCTTAAGAACCCCGATAAACCGCCAACGCGAGAAAACATAGTCGAATACCGTTTCAAAAGGGTACCCTTCGGAGCAAAGCCGTCTCCAAGCATCCTTAACATGTCACTTCTTGCATTCCTGCAATCTAAAGATTCACAACTTTCGAAAGAAATTCTCCACAACCTCTATGTTGACAACGTCCTTCTTTGCGCGGAGACACCATCTGAAGCAGTTGCTAAGTACAAAGAAAGCAAGGCACTCCTAGCAGAAATAGGAATGAATCTTCGCGAGTACGTCTCCAGCTGTAAAGAGGTGAATGACACCATCCCAGAACATGACAAAGCCCCTGCTGGAATCACAAAGCTCCTGGGCGTAATTTATGACACCGAAAGTGACCAGTTTAAAATCAAAATAGCAATAGGCAAGAAGACCGGTCTCACGAAAAAAGGACATAGTTAGTCAGCTCAATTCCATATACGATCCTATCGGTATTGTAAGCCCATTAACGATACGCCTCAAACATCTTATGAGAGAGATCTACGACTCCGGCATAGAATGGAAAGAGTCAGTGCCGAATGAGCTCGCATACAAATGGAATAAGATTTGTCAAGAGCTGAACGGCGTCTGCATTTGTTTACCGCGTTACATAGGACCGCGCACAGAATGCGCTGACTCCAGCTGCACCTTGTGGGTTTTTGCCGATGCCAGTGCGACAGCGATGGCTACATGCGCTTTCCTCCGTCAGGAAAGTACAAAAAAAGTGTCGCCGCTGATTAGTGGAAAAACACGCTTGGCGCCTAAGAAAACAAAGCAAACAATACCAAGACTCGAAATGGTGGCCATATTGATGGCCATCCGTCTGGCAAAAACCATAGTTGCTGCCAGCAACATCAAATTTGACAAGATTAACATTCTTAAACGACAGCGAAATTGCGCTCTCATGGATTAAGTCCCCACGAAATCTTCCATCATTTGTCGAGAATCAGAAATGCCGTATTGTAAACCAGAGAGAAGTTCTCAAGGCTCAAGGCGTGGAAGTCAGTTTCTTTCACGTGCCCACAGAGGACAACCCTGCTGACGCAGCAACGCGTGGGGTAAGCGGTCTCAGAAATTCATGATCTACCATGGATAAACGGACCGCGATGGTTGAGCAGCGAGCTAACTCCTCGTCGACTCAGAGCTCTGGAAAACCTGCATAAAACCGAACTGGAAGAGGAAACGAAATCAATAGACGATTGCATATCGGAAATGCACGCTGCAGAGCACAAAATCACTGGTTCGCCTCTTGTGCAGCTTTCTCGTTTTTCCTCTCTTACGAGAGCACTTCGAACAACCGCACGAGTAGCAAAGAGCGCTCTCACATGGGTGAATAAGACCAATCTCACAAACGGGCAGAAGATTCGGCTTGAAAAGCTACACCGGTTCCATTCTCAATATGAAATTACAGTGGAAGATCTAGCCCTGAGCGAGAATCTTCTCATCCGCGAGGCCCATGCGTGCATCTCAGTAGAAGATCTGCGCAAAAGATTCCCTCAAAAGAAAATATTTCGGGACGAAGAAGGCGTCATAAGATACGCATCGCGCCTTCAAAATGCTCCTCTACCGTACGATACGAGAAACCCAATATTTCTCGAAAAGGACTCCGAAATGACCCGTCTGATCCTCACAGACATTCACACACGAAATGCGCACTGTGGAAAGGATCACACACTATGCATCGCAAGGCAGCGCTTTTGGATTCTGCGCCCATCAGGAGCCTTCAACAAATTCCTGAAAAATTGTGTAACATGTAAAAAGGTTAACGGTCTTCCATTCGGAGCTCCGGATATGCCATCACTGCCAACGGATAGGGTTGTTCTCACTCGGCCCTTTCAAACAGTCGGTTGTGATTTCATGGGGCCATACTCGTCGAGGAGCAATGAAAAGCTCTACATTTGTCTTTACACATGCCTAACCACGACGAGCTGTGCACTTGGAAGTGGTAGAAGACATGTCCGCAGAGACCTTTCTCCACTCCTTCATACGATTTATATCAAGAAGAGGTGCTCCCAAACTCATCAGAACCGACTGTGGCACCAATTTTAAACTCGGCCAGCGTGTCATTGAATCCATTCTTCGAAACGATTCGGGAAACAACGAGAATTCCGTATTGTCGTATAGTGCTAACCATGGGATTCAATGGATCTTCAACCCGCCAGGCGCCCCGTGGATGGGTGGCGCTTGGGAAAGATTAGTTGGTACGGTTAAACGTGCCTTCACAAAGGCTATTGGACGGAAAAAGCTATCCCACTCAGAGCTATACACGGCTGTCACCCAAATCGAAGCCATCATCAATACGAGACCACTCACTCATTTGCACGCTTCCAATCTTGACGAACTACCGATCAGACCCATAGACTTTCTCCAGAGTAGTCTGAAAATATGACCTAACTCCACTAGAAAGTCACCAAGAAGATCCTGACTTCGACCCGGATCTTATACAGACCGTATCTCAAGCTAGGCAAGCTTTTGAACACATGAACATGACTGACTGAACAAGTTTTGGGAAAGATGGCACATGGAATATCTAACATCATTACGCGAAATCCAGTGCGCACGTTAGAAGCAACGACGACATACACGATCAAGAGAACCAACAGTCGGGGAAATCGTCCTGATAGAACAAGATAATATTCCACGCGGTAGCTGGTGCTACGGGAAAATAGTCGAACTTGTGAGAAGCACCGACGAACAAGTGCGATCCGTTAAGATTCTAATGCCTAATGGACATGTATGGCACAGACCACTGAATAAGATCTATCCTTTGGAGATTCCACCCGTAAGCCAGGGAGAACATCAGGAGCCACCCGAAGACCGCAGTCACTCCCCTGAGCAACAAACATCTGGAACCAACCCACGTGAGCACCAACCTCCACGAAAAGCCAAAGTTAGGGCAAGAAGGGTAATTCAAGATGCGATAAGATCATTGAATAATGGAAATTATCCAAACCAAACCTCGCCACAGTTGGCCAAAACTTCACTATGTTTGCCCATCCTCATGATTGCGTTTCTAGTCGCTCCTGCAGACGCTTCTCCACCACTTTTTTGCGAGGACGGAATGATTAAAGTATTTCCGCCTAACGGCACGTTTGAGATTTGCGTGCGAACAACCTGCAAACGCTTCTCAGCGATGCCGACTGACTTCTCTCTCCAACTGCCACCAACAGCCTCAAATAATAATATATCCGTTCGCATGAGATACACGGCACAAGCCTCATTAAAAGAATATCATATCAATTGTGCTCTTCCACATATATGTGAGGCCTCTAAGGACATGTTCTCGAAGCACCTATTCGGCAATCCCCATTGCTGGCCGATAAGAGCACTTATATCTGTTGCGTCCATTGTATATGCACTCGTTTCCGTCCCTTACTCGTTGTGAAAAGCATACAGCTGCGAAGAAACGCACGTCAAGAAAGTGGCCAAGCGGCAGCACTGCTGACTTGCCAGACAAGCATCGAGAAGTTCGATTCCCCGCGACAGAGACACAAAGACGTACGAGCACCGCCGCCGCAGCTGTGCTAACGAAAAAATCGACCTCAAAACATTCAGCCCGCAGCGCCTTAGCATCACCGTCGCAGTGACTTTTGCATTAGTCATGCTTTGCGGGCAAGCAATGCCTGCCAACACGGACATATGAGACATACGCTGAGATCACTTGCAATTCCAGTGGCAAATGTTATATGGAATTCAGCAGAGAAATCTTGTTCAACGAGATCAACACACAGATGTGCGTCAACATTTTGCACGCAAATAAATCAATAGGCAAGATCTCTCTCCAACGACTTGCGGTAGAACTACACTGTTCCCCACGCACCTTGCTGTTTACGAGAGACACAGACACCACAGTCTTCAGTGCTAAAAGATGTGCATTGATGGGATCATGTGTGGGACAGACATGCTCCAAAGTTCGGCCCTCAACAATCATTCCAGAGTTGGCCAATGCATCTCGATATCCAGGATATTCCGGATGTGAGGAATCGTGCGGGAGCATCCTTTGTGGTTGCCCAACGATCCTACCTTCGTGTTCATTTTATCGTGTTGCGCACGTTCCTAGATCCAAGTTCGTATACGAAGTTGTCGAATGCATGGAATGGAAACCCATAGTACGACTAAGAGTGCACATTTCATTGTACAACACAAACGTTTCCAGAACCCTCGCTCTCAGACCGTACATACCGCAAAAGTAGATGACATCACTATAACCGTGATATCTCTGGCTAAGCCTACGAGCCCCATTTTGCACAGCAAATTTGCGGTCACAAGCAGCGAGATCTTGGCTATGCCGGAGGGATACAAACTTCCGGTGGAATGTTCCACAAGAGAACAAGCCTCAAGCAACTTCCACCTGTGCAAAAATCGAATGATTTGCGACTGTGACGTCAGGAACGAACCTACCCAATGTGACTGTCCAACAGACTCTATTGGACACATAAGAAAAGACGTATCAAACGTGCTTCCGATTTCGACTCCATTCGTGAGAATCACTGGCAAAACGAATCGATCATCGCGCACTCCACGAGGGAAGAAATGACAATCTCCATCGAGTCCAAGTTCATGAAGGGAAGTGCCGAATACGTAGTGCGTCAGGCATGCGAAGTTTCCCTAGGTTCACTCACAGGGTGTTATAGCTGCCTGGAAGGGGCCGTGTTGAATATCTCATGCGTCACAAAATACCGGCATGGATAATCGTTCTCTGCGACGATCATTCCTTTTCAGTCGAATGTGATTCTTCTAACAAATCGACACAAGTCATTCTTGACTTCCATCACGCGATCGTTGCCCAGGAATGCCGCATTGAGTGCAATGAGAATCACACCAGATTACAGCTGCACGGTATTCTGGCTTATGTGCCTCATCTGAATGAATCTGAAATCCTGAACTCACATGAGAGACCTTGGATCGCGTCATCAAGCTGGTTTCGTGACTCAGCATTCCTGACTTGAAACCACTCATAATGACCGTATCTGCTCACTGGAAAGCTGCTCTCGCCATATTTGGCACAACCGCGCTTCTCGGTGTAGCAACATACTTCCTTGGACCAGTTGTCATTCTCTACGTAATCCAACTAGTGTTCGCATGCGTAGAACTCTTTGCCAAGTTAGCAGCATCGCTTCTCCTTGCAGCTTGCGAGCTCATCAAGAAAGCATGTCAAAAGTAAGATGTCTTATAGTCCTAGCTGGAAATAGTAAAGGTTTAGTTCACAACTTCTATTCACTATGCTAGTTCTGGACCGTAGCAATCCTCACAGACAAGATAGCATTAGCGCAGACACATGAAAAACACTGTAGAAAACCCAGGCATGGCTCCCATGCCATGATTCACCATTGCCATACCCTCTCATTTGCCCTCCGCTCCAATGGACGAAGTCGACGTAGCAATCCACATCGACCCTCTCAAAGAAGCCGTCAGAGATCTCAAAGAGCAACTCGCCTTATTCTTCACCTCACTGGACGGCAAACTGGAAGCTCTTACCGACATTCTCAACCGTCAATTCGACACTCTGATCCGCAGAATCGACGTGGTTCTCGAAAGAACGGCTCCCAAATCGAACTGCGTATTCTGTTCTGTTGAAGAAAACAATGACTCGCACCCTACTGGACGCTGCTGTCGCTTCCGAGATGCAGTATCTCGTGCGGTCCAAGCTGCGAATTTACGGCTTTGCAACAGATGCCTCCAACCCCGCCACGCCAACAACTGTGGCATCGTCTGCTCGTATTGTGGTCAAGACCACAATGTGCTGCTATGCCCTCACAAATACTCGACTGCTTCGAGTTCATTCAAAAGAAGGAAGATGTAAATCTTCCCTGGCCTGGAGGTTGCACGTTCGCGCAAGCGATCGGTGCGACCCTCAGTCCCTTCTTCATCCCTTACCCTACCCCCTTCTGTCGTATCCGTCCACATTTCCCCTCACCCATCTGTTCGCCAGATATTCACTGAGATACTGCTACATGGCTTCGACTCATCGTCTATCTGCTCGACTTCTACGACCATTCGTCTCATCCACTTTCGACTGATTCCTGCGCTATTCGTGCCAACACCTCGTTCGTCCGACTTCTGTTTGCGGTTCAACGGCTGTTCATTCCATGCTGCTGCCATTACTGAGCTGCTGTCATCACATCGTTCGCTTCGTGCTTGTGGGTCGCCCATCCGTTTTCGAATGTTGCGATCAATCAGTGGTTTGCATGGCGATTATACGTTGGACCAACGGCACCTCTCAAAGGAATCAATGATGTATGGCTTTTCGCAATTTGGAACATCGTTTTGGCAGATTGATTTTGATCCATTTATTTGGTCAATTTTATCCGATGCATATTTTTGGTAGAATGTAGATGCATTTATTTGTTGCTATTGTCGTATCCACTCTAAATGATGCTTTGTGACTCCGCGCGGCGGAGTGTCGTGGTAAACCACGACTTTCTCATTTAACAGTAATATTCAGCTTCCTCTGTAGCTTAGAATCTGTAGGATTAGTCACTACTTCTTACTGTAGCATCTGGTGTTCCTTTTTGCGTAGACATCTGTTAGTACTGTAACATCTGGTAAGACTGTCACCGTATATAAGTCAAGCAATGTATCATAGTTTCGAAGTCTCAATAAATCTCTACCACTGAACGACCGTAACAGAACTTTGAATGGCGACCTAGGTATATCGATGCACTCGAGAGTGTTGGTTACAAATATGGAAACCAAAACTGCCACGCGAGTTTTCTTAACAAGCTGTGAGTGATCATACTCGGCAGGAAATGTGGTGTTCGTATACGAGGCAAACTTATCTATCCGCAGCAGAGTTCTTAATTTTCTCTGAATTTTCACGCAGCAGTAGAAATGTGGCCTGTTCAGAAATACGACATTTTCGACAAAGGAGCCACATGGCACCTATGTCGCACCACAATTTACTTTTCATGCTACATTCCTTGTCAACTTTGAACGCTCATCACTTGTTCGCAAAGCGCACGTAGCAGTTTTGGTCGCATCATTTTTGACTAGTATTCTTGACCCCCCGACTTACCTAGTTCCCTACCCAAAGTACCCATGGGAAGTCGGAAGCCTCCCCGTTAGACATGGATGCTTCTTGTTATCCTCTGAATTACTCGTTCTTTTGATCTTGCATAACCATGCCCCGAAGCAAGTTCTACGAAACGAACATCACTGAAAAGGTTACCCACTATTCACGTTTTGCAAAGTTATCTCTTCAACACTATGGATCGTGAAGCGCCGGCGCTCGCAGAATCGCGCCCTTTCCACGTGCATAAGAACGTCAAAACGCGCAATGTCGTCAACCCGTCAAGAAGGTAGGAACAGACCAATTCCATTCGTAGAGCTGATAGGAAGCTTTAACATTACGTCCAAAAACGCATAGAACAATGACAGGGGTCTATAATTTTTGAAGGAATTGACGCTTATTATGAGAATTTGTAGAAAATCCCAAGCTTCGAAGCATGTCTCGCGATTCAGCATCAATCTGGAAAACTAGATAACTCGATCGCTTTTTGCATTTTATGATTTATATCATCATTTCACCATTTAAAGCATGTGATAGTAGTGTCGAACCACCGTTCACTTACCTCAAACTGCGAGCAGTCAAATAGTAGCTTGAGAAGAAAGTTGAATCCCTTATCAGGTTTAGGATTCGGTGGTGAAATAGCAGTAGCTAAAATTTACCACTGAGGGAGACTGGTCTTCCAACCCTTGACTACTGTTGGCACATGCATGTACTTATTTATGTACCATCAAACAGGCACTATCATAATTCTGCAAACTTATGGAGCGGAGGGGACCCGTTTAAAGTCGAGTTTTGCATAGTGGGATTTGGGTACTCTATCCTATAAAAATCTAACACACAATTACAGCGAGTTACCCTGGATAGATATTGAAGAGAGCCCAGTGCAAGCCTAGTCTGGTGAAAAATGTATGCAAAAAAAATCATTACGAAAATGTATCTTTAAGAGTTTCCCAGACTGTGAAACTTTGGCTTAATTGCTCTAGTGTTTTTTATTGCATGGCCTAACATGAGCAAGAGGGGTCGATGACTAATAAGGGCGTTTACCAGCCGAAACAAGTCCATGCGTTCTACCACCATTCCCCATGGAACTCAGGGCAGTCCGAAGGCGTGCCGGAAGAAGGCCTTGACTGCTGCTGAGAGCGGCGAAAATCGCACATAAACAACACTTCATAAGTTTTTGTAAGAAAGAAAGGAAGGACTTGCCATTTTACAGTTCTGCTCATGTCCCGGCGAAAGAGTTCGAGGGAACGGTTGGGTTACACCAAAGGGCAGCTACGCAAGATCAGGGACGGTAGTAAAGTGCCCTAGACTGGCAGTCAAATGTGGTGATTTACACCCATTGGCGAGGAATAGAGAACGTGGAAACATGGACATGACCCTCGTTGAAACCGCGAGCCTCGCCACCCGACCTGCAAAACTTGCAACCCTCTCGGAATTGAGCCCTGGATGGTAGGGCTCATAGGCTGGTTTTTTGCCACTGCACCAGGGATCACTCGACCACACCACTGGAAGAGATGTTGATGAAATGTATGTTGTGCAATGCAATGGCTGTTGTTTGCAAATATTAGACTCCAAGCGGTGCTAATCCAGCAGCTTTAACAGCGGCAGCGTGGAACGTCCCCATTGAGCCAATGGCAATTTGCCATAGGCGAAGTGGTGAGCATCCACCACGTTGCTTGCAAAAGTCGCGTCACACACGGGTTTGAACCTTCGGTGCATCGTCCCATGAGCGGCATCGCTACCACTGCACTATGGAGCCCTTCTTATCGACGGTGAAAGAGTTTAGAGAAAAGGCAATAATACCCACAAAAGTTGCAAAGAATTAAACATGTCGTAGTATTGATCCCGTGACCAATCCAACACCAACGTAGACCGCAGGCGCTACACCATTGACAAAACAATGGAAGGTGCTTCCCTTCCCCTTTTCAACACACTGCTTTGACCCACACAGCCTGGCTGTTTGGAGATCGCCATCTCTAAAAAGTCCTCCGGAGGACTTTTTAGAGACGAAGTGGCAGCCCTCCACCGCGCGCGCACTATTTCCTTTTTCTCTGCCGCAATCGATGTTAGTTTATAGATGACCACCCTGCTAATCCTCTTACTAGCACGTGATGTCATCACCCCCACTTCCAAGTAAGTTCGAACTCACTTCGACCATTCCGACGGGGAATCTTCGGAGGGGTTCCAGAGGTGCTCTACGCATCTTTTAGGGAGACATGGATGGAAGCCATGACCAAGTTACCACGAGCTCATGGTCACATGGTAACTAGCAGTTGAGGCCACTTTACTACCGTCCCTGACGCGGGTTCGCGCTCCCATGGCTAATCGACGAGTCAAAGTCAAGCGTTAGGCTGCTTTCATAGTCTGCGGTCCGTGCCGTCCGCGCCGTCCGCGCCGCCCGTGCGGACGGCTCGGACAGGGTGAAAAACGTCAACACGCGCTCCGGCGCACAATGCGCACTTGGCGCGCAGTCGGCGCCTCCCTCGATCGATAATGCTGATTTCGAAATTTTGGTCTTTGTTTGTGCTGGTTTTTTTTTTTTTCCTTTTTTTTTTTTTTTTTTTTTTTTTTTTTTTTTTTTTTTTTTTTTTTTTTTTTTTTTTTTTTTTTTTTTTTTTTTGTTTTTTTTTTTTGCTTAGCCCAAAACTTTTCCTTTTTGTATGGATTACTGCTTTTGCTCACTAATGAACCCACTTGGTGCTTATTGCCACTTTCAAACACAGTGTATGAACCTAATCCATTCTAGAACAGTTGAAAAGCAGTTCACATGAAAAAGAAAATAATGTTCTCGCCAAAAAAAAAAAAAAGCAAAAGCCAGACCAAGCAAAAGCCGGTCGACGCCTTCCAGTTTATAAATGCGATTTCATCACATTCTATTTGTGTTTTCCTGGTGCTCCTTGTGCCGTGTTGCTTCTCGTATTTTTTCGCGAGAACCTTTTCCTTTTTGTGTGAATCACTGCTTTTCAACTGTTTCAACTGTTTCTCAACGTTTGTCCTAGATGGTTAGTTTCATACACTGTGTTTAAAGTAGCAATAAACACCAAGTGGGTTCATTAGTGAGCAAAAGCAGTAATCCATACAAAAAAGGAAAAGTTTTGGGCTAAGTAACCGCAAGAAAAAGCAAAACGGCGCACAAAACGTCAAAATACAGAAAAAATGTGTCGAAATCAGCATTATCGATCGAGGGAGGCGCCGACTGCGCGCCAAGTGCGCATTATGCGCCGGAGCGCGTGTTGACGTTTTTCACCCTGTCCGAGCCGTCCGCGCGGCGGGTGCGGCGCTGAGGCGCGGACGGCACGGACCGCAGACCATGAAAGCACCCTTAAAGCGGCGCGACAGCTATCTAGTATGTACTCCTCACCTTTTGACATTACGTGAAGTTCATCGTCTTGTTCGTTCGCTTTTCATAATACTTGAATTCGTGTAAAGCTAGTTGCACAGCCTCGTTCAATTAGAAATTGGTATGTGTACAGGTAGACATGCTGGATCAAGTGCGTTTTTGCGCTTCAAACTTCATTGAACTTTTTTCGTCATCAATTGTAACACAGGCAAGAATAATGATTGAAAGGTTACTACTCCATTCATTACTGGCCCAAAGTTTTATTCGCGAAACTTTGAGTCTTAGGACGTTGAATCGAAGACTGATTACCACGAATATGATCGTATGAAATTCATATTGGACGCTGCGCCAGCCGTTCGGCGCCCAGATATGCGCCACATTGTCACGACGGCTGTAACTACACCCAAATCGCGGTATTGTATAAGGGCTATTTGGTGTCCTCTTCGAGAAAAAAACTTCGCTCCATCAAGGTTATTCGATGCCCCTGATTACGAAAAATGGACTCAATTTTCGGCGCTTCGCCATGCTGGCGCTAATGCGCTAGGTTAAGCCAGGCGATTGTGTATCAGCCGCGAATTCCGCTGTAAACTTGTATACAGGGGTTATTTTGGGTCCTGATTACGGATATGTCATTCTTTTTCGCATTTCCACCGTTCCATTTTCCTGGGCCCTCTCACTTCTTCATAATACCTGGGTTGTAAGCCTAGAAGGAGAGGGAGGACTCCAGGGGTGGGTGAACCAGTCAACATGTGGCAAATGTTAAAGCGTATAAGATCACAGGATAAGTGTTATTCACCTTCGGAGCACTCTCCTCCTCAAAGGCTTAGTCCCGATCGCGAGGTGATCAGTGAGAGGGCGCAGACGAGCGGAAAACAGGCGCCACAGGCGCTAGCGGGAAAAATGAATGTTATATTCGTGATCAGGACCCCAAATAACCCCTATATGCAAGTTTACAGCGAATTTGGTGAAAACAGCCCTGGCGCCAAATGGCGCCAGCGCAAAAATGAATGTCATTTTCGTAATCAGGGCATCGAATTACCCCATAGGCGAAGTTTCGACGAAAAATAAAATTTTGAGATTTTGGGGTTGTAATAGTTGAATAGTGCCTAAAAAAGTGGTGAATGACACCTTTGATGGTTCGATATCCCATGGCGACTAAATTTTGCAATCAAGGTTGGCGGCCACTTGTTGGCTTCAAAATGGTCCTGACGATGAATATGACATCTGATTTTGACATTTAGCGCGATTTGGCACCAACCCGTAGGCGCCAACCCAAATGCAAAATTTAGTCGCCACGGGGATCGAACCATTAACAGTACCTTATGCTTCTTTTTTGGTACTGCTAAAACCGTTCAGCGAAAATGAAACATGGTTTTGTGTTCCCTACATGCGTCCCTACAATATGCAAGAAACCGTTTTGAAAAAGCGTGGCTTGCCCTGAAAGACCTCCTTGTTAGTTTCGGCGTTGGCACCATTTGGCGCCTATTTTCTGCTCGTCTGCGCTCTCCCACTGACTAGTTTGCAATCAGAACTAAGCTTTTGGAGAATCGAGGGCTCCACGTGACGATGCGCAATTTGCCCAACGCTGTCCCCCTCCCAGCAATCTTACCCTAGCTTACTGTACCCAGGTGAGAGAGCCCAGGAAAGCAGAAAACATGCGTCAGACCGCGTCAAATCCAAAAACCAATATCATATTCATAATCACAACACCAAATCAGTCCTATAAATACATTTTGAAATATGTCGTAGGAAAAATTCAAGGACTGATGGTGAGAAGAGTAGATACCCTCCCTTTCAGAAAACGAGAGGGTAGTAGCATAGTAATAGCTGATTTTTGGTAAATGATAGTTGTAATTAGTGACAACTGATAGAATACAACTGCAACAGGCTAATCATTTCATTGGCAGAAAACATTTACATTTTGTGGAGGCCGTCGTCACTTGTGGTGTATGGTCTGCACCCGACGCTCTTCTCGTTTTTTGAAGGGATATACCTACACATGGAAAAAAAACAATTGGGGCACCTAACCTGCCTCATTTCTTAAAAATCAGGAGTTTGAGATAGATCTTAGTCGTCGTAAATTGTCACATTTTCATCGTTTTCCTCCCGTTTCACAAGATATTACATCATTGAGCGCA
>MU868586.1:0-12874 GCA_036418205.1 Ostertagia ostertagi
ATGATCGCGTTTCAAAATAAAACTAATTTCAGTAACACGACCCAAAACGAAAATCAATAAGTGTGCAAACGAAGAACGATACAACAATACGTAAATACGTAATTAAAAATGACACACTTACCGGCGCGGCTGTGTTCATGCCAAAATCCAACCGAATGCATGAGCTCATGGACAATAATTTCGTGAAAAAGGCATCCACGGCCCAGTGAGATCTCCTGCTTTCCTCCAGTACGCCCGACTTGTGAGTAGCATCTGTTAAAACAGGAAATTGACAACGAAATACCACTTCATTCATGCGGTATTTCTTCGGGACTCGAGGAAACCTCCAGTAGGGAAGGGATAGTTGAATCTGATCGCAATGATTTATGCACTCAACCCGCATGCTGAACGAAAGGGAACCTCTGGACGGGCTATCCAACTTGCCGGGGTGAGCTGGATCTCTCACCACACCGATTGCCTGTTTTTGACTTACTGATCTGTATCCTAGTAGGGGAACTTTGAGAAGCAGTAAAAGTTGAGAAGTAACTTCTGGAATGTTCAACCTACTCTGAGACGTACCTATTCAAATTAAGCGGGAATTGTGGGCGCTAACTTAGTTGGGGGGGGGACCACGCGGCGGCGCGGCGCTCTGTTCGTCTGCTCCTCTAAGGCTTAGTCCAAGGGGCAGTTACTATTTCGTCGCCACGTGGCAGTTTCGAAATACGCGCCATCGGCGGACTAAGCCTTGGAGGAGCAGACGAACAGAGCGCCGCGCCGCCGCGTGGTCCCCCCCCCAACTAAGTTAGCACCGAATTGTTAGTGGCGACTCGCCACTGGCGAGTATATAGAGCAACTAAACTTGTAGGATGTAGGTTCAATTTGATAGCTGTAATATTGGGACGCATAAACATACCCAAAGCCTTTTACGATATTCAGGTAGTCTTGTTCACCATTCCTGGACTGAAATCGAATGCAGGTGCTCTTACGATAGCTGGCAAACGCTTTTTCGATTATCTTCACTTCATGAGGTACTGTAAGTGGAATACGGTAGTCACAAATTGGTTAATCTCCGATAGATACATATTTCTGAAGTGAAAATAAGGGTTCAAAAGTGAAATAAGGAGCCTTTTTGAAGATCAAACTTGGGAAGCCGTCAAAGTCGATCGATATCATCCTTCGATTGCGCCACGATTTTGACGAACGCACAGTTATATTGGAAATGCTCCAAGGTTCAAATTAATGAGCAAATTCCGAAACAGCTGACTAGGCTTTCCAATTTTACGGACTCGGTCGACTTTTGCTGGACTGGTGTTGACATCCTGTCTTGAGCATAACCGCTGATCCTTCCGCATTCCGGTTTTCGATTTACACAGAAGTGGCGTCTATGCGTATTTTAAGCCAGGTCTACTGGTTTTCAAAGGCAAGTTTAAGGGTGTCCTTGTCCTTCAGGAGAAAATAATCTAGCCCGAAAATCCATTCAAGCTGATAATAGAAAATGATAATCACCGAATGAAAGCGCATAAAAATAGTTAGAGGACAGTGATCAATTTAACTCACTTACAGAACGCTGGATCCATTTCATACGGTATGATTCCATCTTTCCATGCTAGTTGCTTATTTTTCAGGGCGTTGTAGAAGACCATTCCGTCCTAAAATCACTTTTGTTATCATGCACATTAAAGGCATGCCCCAGGATCGCACTGGTGTGGCTCTTGCACACGAATGTGAATGTATCGGTGCCAAGTGGGCCGGCAGTGAAGAAAAAAGGAAAAGAATCCGTCGAAAACGCTCAGGTTGAGGGCTCACTCACCTTCCTAATTGGCTGTGCTAAAGGAACGAGAGACTAAGCGCGAAGAGGAGAGTATGGGGCGAGAGAGCGCATCAGATGAGAGAGCACCAGACAACGGCCTGATAAGAGAGCTCGTTCGCTGCAGCTCGAGCAGCTTACTTTGCAAGCCCAAAGCGTTCTTGTCGGTCGAATTCCGTGCACGTGAACGCCACATTTGTGATTGTCCCCTAGGGTTCTATACTTCTGACCGAAGAGAAGAGTTATAAAAAACCTCTGCCTGGGTTGTGCCTTTAAATAATGAACCACGTATTGATTTTTGGAGGAAGTTGGAAAGGAAACAAGGATACTCTGATATGAAGACAACTCTCACCCCCAGGTGGAACCAGAACCTGCACCCTACCAAGCAAGCACCTTACCGAGCAAGTGCCCTACAAGCTATGCTGCGGAGCACCATAACTCAGCGGAACAAATGAGACAATTTGTGGCTGTGAAGGTAAACGAGGAGAAACAGTAGAAGACGGTGATTCCCGCGAACACGTTCTTAGGTAATCACGACCTAAGAGGTTCACCTTGAGCATACGTCGGAGCCTTTCACCCATTATAGGCCGACCAATTGGTACTTATCTCGTGGTCAGAGGATAAGTATGATTTTTTTATGATTTGTAAAAAATGGTTGGCTGGCGCAAATATCACATTCATAACTCAACTGCATCTCAAGTATTACAACGATATTTGGCGAAACTCGAGTGCGTGGCGCATCGCATCGTCGCATCGAACGTGGTTTTGTTAGTAAGATAATGACAATTAAAAAACTGGAGATGAGTTAGAGCTCAACTAGGTTCAATTCAGCAAAGTTGTACAAATTTAGAACCATCAATGAATTCGACCAGTATGAAGAAGAGTGTTGGACCTCAGAGGTTTATTGTTTGAAAATCCGAAAGAATTTAATTGATATACTGGCATTAGACCACTGGCACAAAACCAAAGGCATGCACATGGACTGGACCACGCCATTCAGTGTAACAAATGCCATAGAGATTTTCGTGCACGATTTTTTTCAAAAAAAAGGGTTGATCAGGTCTTCAAGTTCCATACCTGGTCGGCCTTTTGCAATAATTTGTGAAATCATACAGTTGCCAACTTTCGTTCATATTTTCGTTCTTGTTATTCGAACCAATCTCTGAGCATAGACAAAATGGGAGAGATTGTAGGGTGGGAGGCAGGGGGGGGGGGATGAGGGGATGGTTGGGGGAGTAATTTTTCACCACATCTACCTCACATAATGTTCCGTTTCCACCACTCTTCACAACGCTCTTGAAAATTCACATTGACATGCGGCTCTTAGATAGTACTGTCTCAACATTCATGAAACGCAATGAAAGAGCGCGACTTATGGAGGGGAGAGGTAACTGTACTGAAAAAGGTACTTAATCCCCCCAACCACTCCCCCTCCCTTTTTGTTTTGCTTAGAGAGCAGATAGAATAACAGGAACGAAAATAAGTACGATATCTGACAACTATTTAAAGATGTATTTTTTGAAAGTTCATAATTTTTGGCTTGATTTTTGAATTTTGTCTAAAATCTTATCTATAAGTACATATAGTTGATTTTTGAGGAACGAGAAGTGGCAAACACGCCTTCTACGGTAATAGTAGAATTTTAGATAATTGGTTTTTTTTTCCAAAACGTTCTTTTTCTGTATCAAAATTAGCGCATCCCACAATAAAGTTAAAAAAAGAACTCCAAAAAAACAAGCTATTCCTATTAATTCCTTTATTTTCGCTAATTTTGGTTCAAGGAAAAAGAAAATCGGATTGGGAGCATTGAACAAACAAATGACCACAAAGAAATGACCCCGACTGAGGCGGGTGTCGAAGAACAAATCATTCACATCTAATTTACGATAGTTTTTGCTTTACAACTACCTGATACCTTTGTTAGATGTCAGCCAAATAATATTTAAGACATTCAGAGGACGGAATAGAGCCGTCACCATTCTGGCACCTTGAGCTCCGAATCACCGGCTTAACAGCCTTCTGATCAGGGTCGGCCTATCGTTGCTACATTTGCAAGCGGACAGAGGTGGTGTCATCGTTTGCCATTTTGACACCTCGAGCTTTTCGAATCATTGCTTTAACAGCCTTCTGATAGAAGAAAATTTTTGTTTTTTTTAGGCAATCGATAACTATCCCTAGCATATGAGAGTATATGGAAGTCTAGCCAGATCTTTGGTTCATTCTAGGTACTAGTATGAGCAATTCAGTGATATCTCTCGAGCTAGTTAGTCTTCTAGCTACAGAATGCGCCACATCTTCGCTTTTTCTCAGGGTATTGAAGAAATAGAAGGTGGCTCAACATTCAGTGCAGAGCTAATGTGTACAGGGTGGCTACTAACTATTGACATCGTTTATTGACTATATTTTTTAAAAGAGAAGCTATCACATTCAAAAGTTAGTTTTATATACGATAGAACATAACAACACTTTGCTTAAGAAGATGCTCGAAATGGCCTCCTTCGGCTGCGATACAGGCTTCAAGTCTCTTTTTAACCGACATCACCGTGGGCCGCAAGGCGAGTTATTACAACGCCTTCTCCTAGGAAGCCTTCAGGGAGTCCAAACTTGAATGGAGTTTAGGAGGTATCTTTGCTGCAGGAATCCTTAGACACCAAAATTCATTCGCTACAATAAGCTGAGTTAGACGGCCCAACATATTGTGACCAGTAACCTGGGAAATGACGGTCACAGAACTCCAACGCAGATTTTGCAACATGTGTAGGCGCCCCTTCACGTTGAAGAAGGCAGCACGTTCGCTGAAGGTCCAAACAGTCCGGGGAAGGAGCATACACGTGAAGATTTTTCTTATAAGATCGGGCATCGATTTGCAAGATATTATCCACAAAGACAAGCGGTGTCTTGGTTTCAGAAGTAAGTCCTGCCCAGACCAGACAGATTTTGTAAATCGGCTCCTTGTGTGCACACGACGTCGAGCAGAATGTCTGCTAGCCGGATCCAACAATTGCCTGTCGTTTTGAGAATTGTGCGCCAATTCCAGTGTGATGATCTTCTCGCGTCACGTTGACGTCACTTACTTGCGGCCCACGGTGATGTCAGAGAAGAGACTTGAAGCCTGTATCACTGCCGAGGGAGGCCATTTCGAGCACCTTCTTCAGTGATGCATGGATATGTTTTACTGTATATAAAAATAAACTTCTGAATATGTAATAGCTTTCTCTTTGCAAAAATATGGTCAATATTTAGTCGCCACCCTGTAGATGTTCAACAGACTTGAATGAGATGATTTTACAAACTAATGAAACTAGCGCTAATTTGAGTATCGAAAAGGAACGTGAACGTTGTATATGCTCCAAATTAGAGAAGAAATACATTCAAGGAAAGAAGAAGCCATAAAGTGATCACAGAAAACGCCTCACCGGTTCCCGTAGAAGAGCGGCATCGATCCCAGCAATGTCTCCTTGGAATTTTCCTGAATAATCCTATATATTAGTTGTTCTAGACATTAAGTTTCGGCTTCCTTATACCTGAGTTGATCCAATTGTGATGAGGTCGTGAAGTCAAATAGGGATGGACATAAGGTTCGATTAGCTGATAGACGTTACTATACTGGGCGGCAACTAGCAACGGGCCTGCAGGACCAAGGCCGGCCGCGACGAATAGGCACAGGCCGACCGTGCTCATCGAATGAGCCTCGCTGAAAGGACCGCCTCTCACACCTCCCAGCATCGGCCGACAACCTCTCACCCGTTCTTTGCTGGGAGCGCAGGGTTACGCTCAATCCAAGATTTTCTTGCAGGGGCTCACTACAATTCGAAACCTGTCGTTCTTCCGGGGCTTTCTCGCACCAAATCCTGTTTATAACAGGCTCGTCATTGAATGCGTGAATAAATAGGGAAAATAGAAAAAATGGGGTTTAGAAAAATCGAGTAATGGCGTCGACAGTTTTTTGTTTTGGATTATATTTGTAACAGTTTGTTGAAGTTCTCAATGCTCAATTTCCGACTTTTTCAATTGAAAGCTGGTTTTGGGACAGTATTTTTAAAACATTTCTGCGGAATTGTGAGTGAGAGGAGTGACTCAGGTAATGCGATTAGTGTAGATTATGGATGGTTTGGTAACCTCTTACAAGCACCCCTGCCACTGAAGGAGAGCAGAGACTAGAAGTCAGCAGAAGCCAGGCAATTTAGCAGAATTAGTTGGATCATGCTTTGGGCTGAGCTTGAGTGGTAATGACAATTATTGTATGATTCTCAAGCCATTCTCTCTACTAGTACATCTAAACCATCGTGGAAAGTAAAAAAGGATAAAGCTTCTGCCGTTCAATTGGTCAATCCCGGAGCAGAATGCGGCAATCATATCAGAAGATATCCTGCCGGACAAGTTTGGTACCAATTACCCGGAGGGATGGAAGGCCTGGTTGGCTCGGACGACGCACGAACCAGGTCCCTGTACCGCGAATGTGGTAGGGGTGCCACCTGATACTACATCACTTCCGCCTTTCGTGGAAAACATCTAACAAATGCTTCGAATAAACTGGTATAAGAGGAATTCTAATTGGTACAGAAGAAATAGGGAATACTAAGCAAACGGTGAATCTATTCGGGGGAAGGGGAGGGGGCTGTAGTGGCAGTTTAAAGTGTTGCCGTTTATTGCGCAGCCATCAAAGCCTACATACCAACCCTGCAATCTTTGCAGTCTCAAATTCCGCGGACCAATTTCAAAGCAAATACTTTGTCTCGGTCATAGACAAAGCCATGTGAATGGTCTTGTATTTCAATGACTCATTTGATTATTTCCAGAACAGCAAATGGAGAACAAGTGCGCGGCGCATTCCGGAGAAGACGCCAATCACTTTTTCATTGGTTTGTGCAGCAGTATTCACACTGAAGAGCTTTTTGAGCCAATGGTAAGCATTCATCGAGCTTCAAGTTCCAGCCGTCTGCCACAATTTCTGGACGTAGTGATGTTCATAGATCTGGTCAAGATTGATCCCCGACTGACCGTAAGCTGACAAACACACATCCAAAGCCTGTCTTTCCAGATGTTTTCGAGAAATTTTGTGCGTTTACAAACAGTACTTAGCGCACATTTACGCAAACATCGATTTCAACAAGGTTGTCAATTCCTCAGTCGACCAGCTCGATGACTCTTGACTAGTTACAGGGCGAGCTAGCAGCCGAAAAACGGATGAATCGGACGTGTCAATCCCATCACATCATTTTAGCAGACGCCATGCTGACTATAAACCCATTTCCTAGATAAACTAAACGATCCGGGCGCTTGGATTGAAATGCTTTTTTCGATTACAATTGAACTTCGCTACTAGTAGGTGACCGCCAACCTTGATTGCAAAACTTAGTTGCCGCGGGGGATCGAACCATCAAGGGTATCATTCACCACTTTTTTGGTACTACTAAAACCGTTCAGCGAAAACGAAACATGGTTTTGTGGTCCATACATGCGTCCCTACAATATGCAAGAAACCGTTTCCAAAAAGCGCGGCCTTGTCCTGAAAGACCCCCCTAGGTGCCGAAGACCGGAAAAGGGTGGTTGAAGGGAAGGAATTGAATTTCTAATGGTGTGCGCAGCGTGCATCAAAAAATCGGGGTTTGCCGCTCAACAAATTAGTAGGCTCATCAACAGTACAGAGACGGGAAAAAACGAACAACTGGTTGAAGATGAAGGGAAGGTTAATAGCCATTATTGGATTGAGCAAGTGGATAGAATTTAGCTTAAACTTCAAATATTCGTAGTCAGGGTGCGTTGCGCAAATTCCAAAATTTTTACGACCCCCTTCCTTTTCGGAGGGTATCGGTACGACCCCCCGTATTAACTATTATGTCTTTCACATAATTTAATGCTCATCATTGATGTGTGGGCAGTCACCAACATGGAGAAGTGGTGGACCGTGGTCAATCCGCGCGCTCTGTCTCGCTCAGAGGAGGGAATCGAGGCAACATGAAGTTTTATTCATTAAATAGAAGGAATTTCCAAATTTTTGCGTAAACCAATACATCATTTAATCGTAAAGATTTCTACTTTCAGAAACCCACCAATTTTTTTCGATCTCTCAATTTTCCTTTATAATCTGAAAAACTAAACCTTGTAGCAATTACGTTGCAATCCAAACCCCTCCATTCAGAAGGTTATATTTTTTTCAGAAGCGGTCTCATGGAACCGGACACCAAAATTTTAAAAATTCAAATAGTTTTCTTCCTAAAAAGTATTTGAAATGTTGCGAATGTTCAATATTCAAAAAATAGTCCCGTTGTTCCGTTTTTCCACCTTGATTTTTTTCAAGCCATTTTCCTGGACCGCGACTATGCAGTCTTCAAAGGCCCATAACTTCCTTCAAAATTAATGTGATGAGAAGCGGTAAAGACTTGTTGGAATCCACTCGAAGAGTACTTCATAACAACTGTGAAATTTTCCTGAAATTCTTTCTTCTGCCTCAATTTTCCTACGGGGTCTCTAGAACTCAATTCAGCAAATTCGCTACACTTTGTTTCGCTTAGATTTTATTTGAAAGCATCAAAATTCTCTTCAGAAAGTTTGTCTGCTTACGGCCGCTGACAGAGGAGGCGTTTTTATGGGAAAACGCCTGCTCGGGTATACGCCGTGCACCTGTCTGTGGACAGAAGTCGCACTCGCATTTGAAAGTCCTCCATTTTCCTGAAGAAGGTGTTAGTATCGTGATTGAGTTGCATTGTACTGTTATATGGTACTCTTGTTTCACTTCCCCATGAACTGCTCTACACTTTGTTCTCCTTGGGATTTCAGGAATGTTCGATCATCGAAGACAGACCATGTTTTTGCACTACGCTGTAACAAAGTTTTTTGTAATCTTGATCTATGCTGTCGAGCGAAAGCGCCGTCCGTGTATTAAGGATAATAATGGCTGATAGTGAGACTTATAATGCTCTGCATGCTCTAATGCTCCCATGGAGCTCTTGTCTGTGTGACTCTCCGACAGCTGCACGGTGCAGAGCTCCTGGAGAACATTAGAGGTGAAAGTGCACTCCCGGACACTGCACTTTTCAAGCCGTCTTGCAGCCCGTCTGTGGATACGACCCCCTCCCTTTTCGGTCGGCTGAATACGACCCCCTCGTTGTTCTTTGCGCAACGGGAGGTTGACCCTGCCTCCTATCCAGCCTGAGCAAGCCAACGCTGAAGTTTGTGCTTTCGGTGATGATTTCAAACTTTACTGTTCTATAGCTAATGACAACACCCTGGAGTGGGTGGAGTTTGCCACCACTCTCATAACTCGGTTCCAAGACGGCTAGGCGACCGGGAGAAATGTGGATAAGGGTTGCCGGAGGGAAAGGGGTTAATGCTAATGGTGGGCTAAGCTTGCACAAAAGTGGGCGGAGTTATGCACGAAACATTATTACTCGGTTCCAAGAAGTCTTGGACACCAGGAAAAAAGTATAGAGGTCAGCGAAGGAAATGAAGTCTCAGTGGGCAGGACATGCGCAAAAGTGGGCGGGGTTACCCATGAATTTCGAAAGAGGAGTGTCTCCAAAGCAGCCGTACCTTGGAATCTCACTCAGCAGCTCTGCAGTAATAGAGAGAGAACATTGCTTACAGACACAATTTTTCAGCCTTACCACCTTCCGAAAAAAACCCTGTCTTGGAAGAAAGACCCTCTCCGAAACCGCCTTTCGTTGGAATCTTACTCAGCAGCTCTGCAGTAATTGAGGGAGAGCATTGCCCACAGACACAATTTCTCAACTACAAAACCTTCTCAGAAGTTGAAAAGTATACCCTGCCCCGAAAAAAACCCTCTCCGAAACCGTCCCTAGGAATCTCACTCAGGAGCTCTGCAGTAATAGTGAGAGAACATTGGTCACAGACACAATTTTTCAGGCTTACCACCTTCCGAAAAAAACCCTGTCTCGAAAGAAAGACCCTCTCCGAAACCGCCGTCCCTTGGAATCTTACTCAGCAGTTCTGCAGTAAATGAGAGGCAACATTGCCCACAGACAGAATTTCTCAACTAGAAAACCTTCTCAAAAATTGAAAAATATGCCCCGAAAAAAGACCCTCTCCAAAACCGCCGTCGCTTGGAATTGTTGTTTTCGTTCGCACCTAGAGATTGGGTACTGTCTTTTGATCGATTCTGTCTGAAACACGTAGCTCAATGCGGTGTAGGAAATAGAAAATATAGTTTGACCTAATAGTCGGTGTAAATGGGATGTACCGAACAGAAAACTAAAATCTAGAAAAGAATAGTGATCATCCTGTTTGAACCCCCGTGTGATGCACGCGAATGCGTGCGCAGCCAAACTGGTTTATTTACATTAACCATTATTTAGAACCCTGAAAGGATTAGCGGTTTAATGAGTCTTGGGCTTTCGTGATAGAAATGAAACTTATCATTTGCTGAGACTTGATGTGCACGTACCACTACAAATAGAATTTGTAAGTAGGGACGCTCTAGTGTCAGCGCAAGCTGCGTAACGGAATCGACGACTTTTGCGTTCTGACGCGCCTTATCAGCCCTTATCAATTGTTATCACTTTCTATCACCCACCAACAATGTCCCCGTCCCACCCCACATAACACTTGTAAGTATGGTTGCTCTGGTGTCAACGCGAGCTTGGCTATCGCTTTCATTCATATACCACCAATGTCCCGGGACCACCCCACATAACACTTGTAAGTATAGACGCTCTAGTACCAATATGAACGACAAAACGAAATTGGCGATGCTCGCTTTCTAGCCCCTCTTATCAGCTATTATCAGTCGTTATCAGTTCCTATCACGTACCACTTGTGTCCCCATCCCACCCCCTACGTGCGTACCATAAGTATAGACGCACCCCCAAAATTACCATAACTGGACTCCGCAGAAGCTCTTGACAAACGGGCCTATGCCCACATGAATCGCCATGCTCGAAAACCTAGATTTTGCAGTTTTTCTTTGAAATGGGAAGAATTCCAGCTTTTTTCAAAAGGTATGCATTTTTTTGGCTGTATCAAAAGTATAGACGCACTCTATAAACGTCGGTCAAAAAGTAGACTACACTCGGGGAAGTTGCCGTTTCAAGAAACCAATAACTAGCAATGAGTACCCTGCACAAAATTATAAAATGCCACGAGGTCCGCATTTGTCAGAAGCCGAGCAGGCGCAGATTCGCGCCTTGCACACAGCTGGCCTGAGCAATCGTCAAATCGCCCAGCAATTGCGACGTTCATCAAGAGTCGTCGACCGATATGTGAGTGATCCAGAATCCTACGGTAGAAGGAAGAGATCTGGGAGGCCAAAAAAGCTGACTCCACAACAAGAACGTGCGATAGGACGACTTGTTTCCAACTCGACCATCAGCATCAGTGGAGTTCGAGCCACTTTACCGGATCCAGTTTCTAGAATGACGATATGCAGGGCAATCAAACGCAACAGCAACATAGTTAGATGCCGTCTTCGTCCTGCTCCGCGACTTACCGAGTCCCACAAGGAGGCTCGGCTCCAATTTGCCAAAAGGAACATGGCAACAAATTGGTCGAAGGTATGCATCTTCTCTCATAAAGCTTACTAAGTTGAAATTTCCTGTTTAGGTGATATTTTCTGACGAGAAAAAGTTCAATTTGGATGGTCCGGATGGAAATGCGTTCTACTGGAGGGACCTCCGCAAGGAACCGAAGTACTTCAGCAGACGTAATTTCGGTGGAGGGAGCGTCATGGTTTGGGGAGGATTCCATCAGAACGGGAAGCTGGAGCTCGCCTTCACCTCCACTCATATGGACTCGGCGGACTACCAGGAGGTGCTACGTCGTCATCTGCTGCCTTTTCTGGCACGTCAGGAAGGAGGAGAATTCATTTTCCAACAAGACAACGCGGCGATTCATGCGAGCAGGTCCACAAAATCATGGTTAGAGGAGAGAAATATAGTCACAATGGACTGGCCTGCTTGCTCTCCTGATCTTAACCCCATAGAGAACCTATGGGGACTTTTAGTCAGAGATATTTACCGTCAGGGAAAGACTTTTGATAGTGTAGCAGACCTCAGAACTGCGATTAATCAGTCGTGGAATTGTTTGGATGAACAGTTGCTGTATAGATTAGTTGAATCAATGCCAAATAGAATTTTTGAAGTCATTTCTAAACATGGAGGAACAATTGATTATTAAGAAGTTGTTATATGTTTGTTTTCATAATAAATGTATTCAATTTTGAGGTGCGTCTATACTTTTGATACAGGCAAAATAATGCCCACCTGTTGGAAAAAGCCCGAATTCTTTCGAATTCACGTGAAAGCTGCTGAACATAGGTTTTCGGCATGCTGATTCAGATGGGATAGGTATGTTTGACGAGAACTTCTGCGAAGTCCGGCTATGGTAATTTTGGGGGTGCGTCTATACTTATGGTACGCACTTATAACATATGTAAGAAGCATGGCGCTATCATTGCTGTGACCAGAGCTACGAATTTCCGGTCAGACAGACAAACACACACACGCACAACCGCTTAGCGGATTATACAGTAGGATTTTCAGTTCGAGTTGGTCTAAAAAATTTTGTCCTTCTACAGGTAAAGTTGGAAGCAATGATCCGCTGGCATTCCTTATCATATACAATTATCCTCCTTTCCATGCCTAACGCTTCGTGCTACCAGTATACCTGTCAAGCCAACCTTGTTTCTGACTATGCTCGTACCCAGCAGGTCGGTTCCATGAGGGAGGTTGGCATTGTGCCGAAGCTCCAACCTGTTCCACACACTAACATATAAATTATGGCACCATGGCCAACACTGTAAGCAGCTGCAAGTTTTACCAAAGGCTGTTCTACTGCCACAATGCACTGGCATGACGAATGAATGTAATTATTCTTATTTATTCATCCTGCACTGCGGACGGTTTTTTGCCAACTTAGCCTTCCACCTTATTTTTATTTCTCGGCCGTTTTTGGTACGTTGGCTCGTTCCTAGCTCTGACACTGAGAATCACGGAATATAAGTAATATAAGTATGCGTCTGTTTCGGTTACTTCTTTAGGTAATTGTCACATATGTTTTGATACGTTGGCTCGTTCCTAGCTCTGACACTGAGAATCACGGAATATAAGTAATATAAGTATGCGATATACTTTC
>MU868586.1:26405-44354 GCA_036418205.1 Ostertagia ostertagi
AATGTTGGCACGTTGTCGGGCCGCTCTTTTGAGTTGGTAGAGACACTGGAGCGCAGACGAATTGATCTCTGTGCTGTGCAAGAAACGAGGTGGTCCTGCTGCAAATCGAAGGACCTTGGCCGTGGCTTCAAAGCCATTCTTTGTGGCAGTCCCAGGACAACCAGCGGTGTCGGTGTGATCGTTTCTGAACGTTTCCGTGACTCGATTGTCAGCGTTGAACGTTACGATGACCGCTTAATGAAGATCGTTGTCGCTTTGAGCAACGTCAATACCACTTCTTCTCTGCGTACGCTCCGCAGACTGGCTGCTCCGAACACGCCAAGGACGAGTTCTGGGCCCTGCTGATGAGAAAACAGCTGAGGTACCATCACAGGAAGCCCTAATTGTTGCCGGTGACCTTAATGGTCACGTGGGGCTACGAAAGATGGTTACAGCTGTCATGGTGGATTTGGTATGGGTCACGTAACGCCGATGGCGAGAGAATTCTTGAGTATGCAAACTCGCACAATCTCACCATCGTGAACACGAAACTATCGCAAACGTGACTCCCACCTCATCACGTTTCACAGTGGGGATACCAGAACACATTGACTTTGTCAGCTAGCCAATTGAAATGAGATGTACTGTTTATACGCGCCTTGGGACGCTGAGCTCAAATATGTGTTCCTTATCTGCTGAACTCTTCTCTGAAAGGAATTATGAAGCAGAAAAGCGCAGGGGCTGTGGTCGAGGCTCACGAAAAAGAGGTCAGGGGATCGACTCCCTGGCGAGTTTGTTCTTTTGCCGTTTGCAGTAAGATAGCTAGGAAGATTCCTAACATCGCTAGTCCAACATGCTTGCGTATAGTTAACAGTACAAAGAATTTAAGGGCAATTAATAACGAACTTGGGCGGCATCGCTCCTCACTACTTTGGGCGCTTGTAGCGCAGGCGCCAGGCATTTTTGCTTCGAACAAGTATGATATTCGTAATCAGGGAGCCAGACTCTCCCTTTGAGCAAACTTCTAGCGAATTCTGAAATTTTGACCTAACCTCGAAAATTTGGGCAGTCACTTACTCACCGATCCACCAATCCATTACAAAAGGCTGGCACTTGGGTAGAATAAACCTTTTAACACTTTTCATAATAGACAAAAATTGTGTCTGGCTTGCCCGTCTGCATCATCCAAAGATCTGCAAAGCATTATTTCCTAATACAACACCTTCTCTCCCCTTTCCCCGTCGTCCATGATTGGTCAACCCAAAAAAGTGGAGTTTGAGGAGTGGTAATCCCATCACTGCTCCGCTTTTTCTCAATTAGTTCATGACCTCAGGTTTGGCGAAAAACTCGTTTTTAGGGGTAGTTTGATCCCCTGAATACGAATATCGTACCTACTTGCCACGGAAAAGCATAGCACCTGCACTACGGGCACCATGGGCACTCACAGACAAGTAGTGCTTAAACTTAAGAGGATCTGCTTGCAAACTCTTCGTAGATGTAGCGTCGGGCGACCGTTGATAAAATAACGGATTCAAAAAGGCTTTTTAGCCATGTTGGAAAAAAGCAAAACACCAGACCCGGAAGGATTCGAACCCACGACCTCTTGCAGGACCGTTACCAACTGCGAAGCTTGCATACCACTCCCACGGTTCTCATTTCGATACTTTCATAATGCAGTTAACATGTGATTGCAGGCAAGACTGAAAATCAAGGGCGGCAACAAAAACCCTCCGTAACTCCTTTCAGAGAAGAGTTCAGCAGATAATGAAAGCAGATTTGAGTTCAGCGTCTCATGTTGCGTACAGAAATGTGCACCTCATTTCATTTGGCCGGGTTGGCCTAATGACCCTTCCTTCAGCTTGGCTTCAACAGTAGCAACAACAGGCGAGGTAGTACTGCTTCTATCAGTACCACTTAGTTGGTTTTTACTTCCCTCTTTTGCAGTATGGAGAACGATTTTGTCCCAGATCGTCAGCACCTGCGTCATGTCACACTTTTCCTCTACCACTCCGGCTCTAATATGAAGGCTGCCGAGACCAAAATGAGGGATGTGTTCGATTTTCATGCCCCCAGTTACAGGGCCATTGATCGCGCCCGTCTGGATTCAAATTGAGCAAGCTGCGGCGTGTGGTGAAAACGGATCCATTCCAGTCTACGAGGGAAATGGCGAGTACACAGTTCCCTATCAAATCTGGGCTGAAGAAATTGGGAATGAAGAAAAGCTGGGACGATATGTACCGCACCACCTCAAACCCCTCGATCGCGATCGCCTGCTTGACTCTGCTCAATTTGCACAATAGGAAATAGATGGCTGGAATATCTCATCACTGGTGATGAAAAGTGGATCTACTACAACAATTTCCACAGGAAAGCACAGTGGGTCGGTCCAGGAGAAACACCAAAAGAGGTTCCCAAAGATGTTCACCCCAAGAAGGTTATGCTATCAATTTGGTGGGATGTACATGGGCCAGTACTTTGGCAACTGCTGGATGAGGGAGCTACTGTCACTGCAAATCTCTACACGCAGCAGCTCCGAGATTTGAAGCGAATTGTCGATCAGAGGGTAGGAAAAGTTCGAAAAGTCTACTTCCAGCATGACAATGCCAGACCGCACGTTGCAAGAGAGGTGAAGTCGGAGCTCGTGCAGTATGGATGAATAGTACTTCCTCATCCCCCATAGCCCAGACATCGTTCGATTGTTCTCCGATCTAACTCGTTACTTACCAGGAAGGCATTCAACTTCCCATGGAACTTTGAATTGAGACCCAGATATATCGATAGAGCTTCAAACGCTGATTACAAATATGGAAACTAAAACTGCAAAATGAACCTGCCAAGGAAGTTGTGAGCAGTCAAAGTTGGCTGGAAGTAAAGCATTACACTAGCCTCCGGGCTTTCAAAGTCGCCGTGGAGTAGTGGTAGTGCTCTCGGAATTTGCACTCCACGGGAGGAGAGCTTATGACCTCCAGGGTGAATAGCGAGGGCACCACCACTCCGCGGCGACTCTGAAAGCCCGGAGGCTAGTGTAATGCTTTACTTCCAGCCAACTTTGACTGCTCACAACTTCCTTGGCAGGTTCATTTTGCAGTTTTAGTTTCCATATTTGTAATCAGCGTTTGAAGCTCTATCGATATATCTGGGTCTCATTTCAAAGTTCCATGGGAAGTTGAATGCCTTCCCTGGTTGGTATTTCGCCTCGTGATTTTAGAAAGATGGCATCTATAAGCTGCCCGAACGTTGGCAAGAAGTAGTCGACAACGATGGTGGATATATTTAATTTTGTGTGCTTTTGTACATTAATAGAGCCTGTTAATAAAAAAATGCGACAACTTTCCCGCCAACCTAATATAATATGCGTATATATTATATTCATAAACTACAACTTTGGTGTGTCTGATTGTCAGAGTTTGTGACTATGCCTGTCTGTCCGTCTGCAAAATGAAGTGAGTAATAAGCTAGCTAACGAAATAGGAAGCCGCTAACAAATCTCAATAGCTCGCATGAGTTGCGCCATCAAAGTTTTCTATCGGCATGATTGTGTACTTTGATGTTCTACTCAACGGCCATGTAAACACGCACTGAATGTAGCCTCGTCATTCCAGACGATGCTGCAGTGGCAGGTGGAGAGTAGTGGAGGAAGAGAGGAAGGGAGGGTAAGGAGCGGAGGAGGAAAACAATACTTGAACAGAACTAATGAACAATAAATGTTGAGAATCCCTCAGCGTCATATCGATCGTTATGATGCCCTCTGCAATATAAAACACCGTTTTCTGCATTCGCATTACCTGTTCTGAGGGGCTTTGGTGCCAATCAGGTGTTCCTGTTAATGAATATGAGTAGTGGAAACTTACGGGAGACAAATTCGTTTTCGTTTTCACTGCATATAGTTACCAAATGACCGCCGTATTTTTTACATGCGTTTTCTGCATCTTCAGGCTTGCGCCTATCACAGTACTTCTGCAAATCAAAAGGTCTCCTGTGTAGTGCTTGAATTTTCTTTAAGAAGTCCTACCCTATAACATTTCTTAGTATCGATGTTGTAGATCCACGGCGAGCACGGCGTTTGTCCCCAAACGATGTATGAACTTAGAAGTGTGATAGAAGTAATAGCCAATAAGATGATGGTAGACATTTCCCTGAATAACTTCAAAATTGCAAAGGTGGCCGTATGTTTTGAAGGGAAAAGGAGTCGGAACAAGTGGCTTCGCACCTAGGTTCACGATTGCGTTGCTGAAGATCCAGAGTCAGTACCGTCCTCTACGTGAAAGGGTTTCCTACACAATCGCCGTCAACCCCATCGGCCATCATTTCCATAAGCACCCGTAAGTTGTACGGTCCACGTTCAATCTCCATGATGTACGCGAAGTTGAGGGGAGTGCGACAGGGTATATCCAGAATGTGGTTTGCTAAGACACGCGACTCATCCGCTTTTCGCAGCGCGGAGTTTCTTTCGCTGTGGAATCCCAGGTTTACCTCGATCATTAGTGGATCTGGGGTTCCTCCAATTAAAAAAAAAGACATCTCGCCCTACGACGAAAGCGAGATAGCCTCATTCTGTCTCACCAGGAAGATCTTTCAGGACATGAAGTGCTTTTGCAAAATTGTCTACTGTATATGTAGAGGGGTGTACATGGAACACAGAAATATGTTTATTTGCTTCTGGGCGGACCAAATGAATAACGCGGAAGTGAATTCAGCAAGGATCGATTCTGGCTGTGAAAATTTGCACTTCCAATGGTGCCCGCTAAATGGCGCCAATACGGCCAATGCTGAAGATTGGTGCTGTACTTACGAAACAGGTCATCATTAGCCTTTTTGAGTTCGTTTGACCAGAAGTGAAGGTGAAAAGTGTATCCAACTCTGAAGAGAATGTGCTCACTTGGGCAATGTGGAATGCTTATAGGCAAAGGTCGAGGATTAGTTGACCAAACCAACCCTTTCGGTCATGCCTGTACTTGGTTACGCACCCGTAGAGATGTTCCTCCACACTCAAAACCCGAAACGGCGCAGTAAAAAGGCCCAGAGGATGTCTACGTCTATGCTTGACTGGCCCCGCTCACGACGCCCCACTTGGATGTGAGTTGAGCATGGCATTAAGGCAAAACGTTAGAAATCACTAGTGATTGCCGTAACCAACCGATAAAACGACTGGTATCTTCAGAAAACTTGTTTGTACGTGCCTCTTCCCCAAGCCAGCCTCCTTCACTGCTAGTGGGAAAGAGGGTTTTGTTAACGGCCTTGTCGACGGTTTTTCTCAGTTTTTTCTCCACTGTCGTTCCACTTCGCATCTCTATACTCAGTTTCAATCGCCATAATACCCCCTTATTGAGCCCGACTTTTGCCTTTAAACAAAAAAAAATAAGAAAAGCTCAAAAGGCGCCAGAATGGTGTCTAATGAGGCTAAAAGGGATCTGTATTGCACCATCATCGAGAATGGACGCCAGAATTCATCAGAGCACGAGTTCCTCTTCGAGGAGAAGCCCATTTGCATTGAAGACACACAGGCGGCCCATTTGCATACAAGCTTTGAGGGATAGCAAGCTGTACGTCTGGCTGATGGTTTCACTTCGACCGAGGTCTTGTTCCATGGAGGACATCTGGCATCACAACTTGAACCTCTAAACAGGTCTACTTATTGACAAGAACAGCAGTGGAAGGGCCAAAGCACGTACAATACTGCTCCTAACTTTGAAACATCTACGCGTTGCGACGGTTTTGTAGCGTCGCAAACCGTCGCACCGTCATAACTCCCTTGAAGCGGGTAAAATGAAAGGATCTTTACAGCAATAGACTCGTCTCTCTGTGGCGAGTCTAACCATGTGCAAAACTACTAATTTGGTTGAAATAATAAGTTATTCCATGAAAACTATTGTCGATCCCTCGTCTGACAGTCTCGCCTCTCCTCGTTTCCATTGTCTCTCCAGTCAGGGACCAGCTCTTAGCTAGCCCTTCGCCACTTACGATTGGACGTAAACGCCAAGATGCTCGCCTCTTCGAAAAAATTTCCCGCGCGCGCTCGTTTAAACAATCTAGCACTGAGGCGACCTTCAGCTCAGCTACATATACATATACGAAATTCCCTAGCTCCTTGGGATCCACCTGGAGGGACCGGGTCAAGTGTGGGATGGGTGGGCAAGGTCTCGCGAAGTACAAAACACACATCAGCTAAGCGGAGCTCCGCCCACAGTGGGCGTGGCGTGCTCCAAAAAAGCATTGCTTAATGGAAAAGGTCTACGGACAACTTGAACTCAGTCCTTTAAACCGCGTCGACTCGATGCTCTCGCCTGCGCTCTCTCGCTTAAACAGCGGCTTATGATTATTGTGATCTGACACATCCAAACTTTGCCACAATGTAATTGGCTCACCCACGGAGTCCCTTCTCCCTCCAAGGCTTAGTCCTAGGGTTGTCACCTTCCTTCTTGGGTTTTGGAGCCGAGCCAGGCGCCGTTCTCTAATCGTCTGCGCTCTGGCCTTTCGCGGCAGAGAACACAGGGGAGAGTTCAAGTAGTCACGTAATCAATGGAAAATTCACAACTCGGTTAGGTAAAAGTCAATAGAGCAGAAAAAATCGGTGTAGCGCAGCAATGTCTAGGGAGTTCCCAGCATGCAAGAGCGTTTCCTACAAGTCCCCATAATTCGGTTCCAAGAAGTTTGGAGAGCGGGAAGAAGGTGGATAGAGGTTGGAGAAGAAGGAGAGGTTGGATGCCAAAGGTGGGCGCGGCGGGCACAAAAGTGGGCGGGGTTTGCTAATAAATTTATAACTCGGTTCCAAAAAGCCATGAGACGGGGAAAAAGTAAATAGAGGTCAGCGAAGGAAATGAAGCTAACTGCTATTGGTGGGCGGGGAATGCACCAAAAAGGCGGGGTTATCCACAAAACATTATAACTCGGTCCCAACAGGTCCTGGAGACCGGGAAAAAATGGATCGAGTTTCAAAATGGAAGGGAGGTCGACTGCTATTGGTTTGCGGAACGTGGGCCAATGCGGGCGGAGTTTGCGTCAAAGTTTATGATTTTTTTCCCAAGAATTTCCTGAAGACCGGAAAAAATGAGCTTAGAGTTCAATTGGACGCATGGTGGAACGAAGTTATTACGAGCTCAGAAGTCTCGGTGGATGGAGCGGATAGAATCTACTCTCTAGCTTCGAGAGCTCAAACTTTCGCAGTGTAACGGGAATTACTATCCTTCTATTTTATAAAGCGCTAACTTTGTGTGTCGGTTTGTGTATCTGTATGTGTGTGTGTGCGTGTGTGTGTATGTATGTGTGTCCGTCCGCAAAATGAAGTGAGTGAGAAGGAAGCTCATGGGATAAACAAACCGCTAACAAATCGGGTAGCTTACAGGATTTTGAGATATCAATGTTTTGTAGCAGGATAGTTGTGATAACACTCTTAGGGCTATATAAACACCTGCTTAGCACACTTCCGTTCATTCCACATGGTGCTGCAGTGGCAGCTGGAGGGCAGTGGAGAGAGGAAGGGAGGATGAGGAAGGGAAGCGAAAAATCTACCGTCATATCATGATTGTGTCCCTTCTACTGTTTGAAACACCATTGTGTTGCATACGCGTCACTTCCAGAGGTGTTGGTGTCACAGGAGGAAGGGACCATAGCGGAGGATAGAAAGCTTGCGCAGGAAAGGAAGGTCCCGGCGGTTGACGGGGGACTAATCTGGTATATATATAACTATAATATATGCTACTATATATATTTCGCTAAGTATGTCTGTGCGTGTGTAGCAATGTGTGTACGTGTGTTTGTCACGAAATTCATAGCTCGAGTCACAGTAACGATAGCGCAGTGGTTCTTACATATGTTATAGGGGGTGGGATGGGGACACAAGTGGTACGTGATAGGAACTGATAACGACTGATAATAGCTGATAAGAGGGGCTAGAAAGCGAGCATCGCCAATTTCGTTTTGTCGTTCATATTGGTACTAGAGCGTCTATACTTACAAGTGTTATGTGGGGTGGTCCCGGGACATTGGTGGTACATGACTGAAAGCGATAGCAACTGATAAGGGCTGATAAGATCCGTTAGAACGCAAAGTCGTCGATTCCGTTACCCACCTCGCGCCCCCCCACACCATGGTCCGGATTGCACAGGTGCGCTCCGTACTGAAAGTGGTTGATGAGGGGTGGGACGGGAACATTGTTGATGGGTGATTGAAAGCGATTGCAACTGATAAGGGCTGATAAAGCGCGTCAGAACGCAAAAGTCGTCAACTCCGTTACGCAGGTTGCGTTGTGACTTAGAGCGTCCCTACTTACGAATTCTATTTGTAGTGGTACGTGCACATTGTATCGATATGACCAGCTTACTTGATAGAAGTCGATTGCATAAACTCAAACAAGTCTTCAGCAAATGATAAGTTTGATTTCTAAAGCAATATCAAGAAAGCCCAAACTCATTGAACCGCTAATCCTTTCGGGGTTCTAAATAATGGTGAGTGTAAACAAATGATAAGCATTAATTCCTCACTTATGTATTACCAGATTAGTCCCCCGTCAACCGCCGGGACCTTCCTTTCCTGCGCAAGCTTTCTATCCTCCGCTATGGTCCCTTCCTCCTGTGACACCAACACCTCCTGGAAGTGACGCGTATGCAACACAATGGTGTTTCATACAGTAGAAGGGACACAATCATGATATGACGGTAGATTTTTCGCTTCCCTTCCTCATCCTCCCTTCCTCTCTCCACTGCCCTCCAGCTGCCACTGCAGCACCATGTGGAATGAACGGAAGTGTGCTAAGCAGGTGTTTATATAGCCCTAAGAGTGTTATCACAACTATCCTGCTACAAAACATTGATATCTCAAATCCTGTAAGCTACCCGATTTGTTAGCGGTTTGTTTATCCCATGAGCTTCCTTCTCACTCACTTCATTTTGCGGACGGACACACATACACACACACACACACACACACATACACAACACCGACACACAAAGTTAGCGCTTTATATAAATAGAAGGATAGGCATATTTCGTTTTCATTTGAGACTGACAGCAAGAAAATCGTATTCACCGCTAAATTATCTGGAATTCAAGAAAAAAGCTGTGTGTTTACAGTTGTGAGATATATGTGTAGGTCAGCTCCAGACGCTATAGCCCTGCACTCCCTAAATCCACGTTCTCGATAGAACAGTGACCGGCACTCTCCCTCTCAAATGTGCGCTGTAACCCCCCTCTCTCCCCTAGAAGGGCGAACGTGATTTTTCCAAAAAATAAACTTTGAGAAATGGTTGAGCGTTCATAGGAGAGCGCAAATGAGCTTGAGCTTGAGCTCTTTTGCCATGCTAAAAGTTTGCCACAGAAATGTAAATCAGGTGATGTGAGTTATGGGCACTCGAAGCCCGAACTCGCTCTTCGCACGAAAAGGCGTCCGATGGAGAACTTAGAAAAAAATGTCACAAAATTTCAATAAAGTTTTTATAGAAAAGTTTGCGTTTCTAGAAATCCTGTACCGCTACCGAAAATTGCGCTATGAAGTCAGGTTATTGTCCTTTTAAAGATGAAGGTGTGTTCTAGAAATTTGAGTCTAATCTCTTCGTTAAAGAAGCACCCTCTCGCTTTCGACGTAATCTAGGTAGTTATCTGGAAGCTTACGTCAAGCACATTACAAAACCTACCTAAACGATGAAAAGCATATTTCAGGAAAGTTATGTTCTCTTCAACTTTTTGCTTGCCGCTATGTCACCTCGCCGCCTGGGTGATATCTTCTGCGCTCCTAGGCTAACGCCGCAACGCAGAAATCGAATTTCCCTTGCATATTTCTATATCTGCGTTTTGAGCTCTAATTTTGAATCCTGATCAGAAGTGCTTCTAGGCGCTGTTTTGCTCATCGACGGGGAGGGGAACTGAGCCTGTTAAATTCAAGATTTGCTTCTGCTTGCGCGGCGAGGCGAGCGCTGCGTGTATTTTGGAAAGCCCTAAGCAAGCCCTAAACCGTTTTTCAAAGTTCATTTTTCGAGAAAATCACACGTTCGAACATTTTGTTCCCATAGGTTTTTGAGCAGCACATGCGAGTTTTTGAGCTTTCAGCAATAATAACTTCCTTCAAAGAACTTGTTGGGGAGGGGCGAAGACATTTTTGAAGACTACGAGATTTCTGCTTTCTTATATGTTTTACCGTTGTCTGGAAGAATCGTCCTCAGAAAATAGGTCCCGAAGAACTTTAATTTCAGCCCCGAGAAGTCAAACCTTTCATAGGGATGCATTCAACTGTTCTCTTATTCCTCAAGGAAAACACCGTAATTTGCCTAAAACTGTCTCTGTGCATAATTAATCGAATCTAATGCGGTCTGCACAAACAATTCTTGCCCTCGGATACGCCACGCACGCGCCTGTGGCTGGCAGTCCTCGAAATTGCGACCCCCTTCCGACCAAAATGCGACCCCTTCGTTCGAACAGTTCGAACGGACGGTTGACCCTGCTTGGGACTGAGTCTTCGGCAGGGAAGGGACTTTATGGGATGATGCAAGCAATATGTGTGCTCCCTGGCGTTTCTCCCTCTCCTGGGCTTAGTCCCAGTGTCACCTGCCATCGGCCTTGTTGTTGATGTCTCCCCTCCAAGGACATGAGCGCCCAAATTGTCAATTGGCCGGACCAATTGACCACTCCTCGTTAGTCCCACGAACTGTAAGTGCCTCACTCATTTTAAATGTCTCTCTCCCCCCCCCCCCCTTAATCAATGATCTGAGCGCCCAGTTGTTTTCTTACAGTTTTTTGGAATTCGAGAAAGACATATCTTCGATAAGAAGTTGCACTCACCTAGCTCTCGAGGTTGGAATATGCAGATGAGCTCCTGCCGATTGCCTCCAGCTTTATATAAGCGCCACCTGAAGTCTTTGATAGACACCACGTCATTGACAAGTTCAAATCTGTGACTCTGTGAAGACACTTTTGGACATGTCATATTCAAGTTTTGTGGTTTGCAATCGAGTATAACGTGATATGACTCATTAATGCTATCTACACCTTGAACCCTTCAGTGCCAACGTTCCAAAGAGTAGGAATTGGGCGCTAGCGCACCATACCGGGGACGAGATCCTCTAGTACTCAGCTTAGGATTCGACAGGAGCTCCAAAGAAGCTGAAAACTGCTCAAAGTACCCTGGAGTTCCTCCTCTATGTACAAGGCTTTTTCTCGCTTTTTGAGAGAAAATGATGGGGGCTTTTTTTCGTGAGTCTCAAAGGAAACGATTCACATTTACGTGGATCTCGTAACTCCGCCTAGCTAAAGTGTAGCCAAACCCCTTAGGATTTCACATCGTGAATAATTTTGTTAAGTGCATTTCTGAGTTCTTCATTAGCCAGAATTGCAAGAAAATTCTGATGAATTTTCGCCTTTGTGCTTTCTGCCTCCTTTTAGAAAACGCAGCGGTCATCGCAGGCACTGCCGCAGGATAGTGCGCCTCACTGTCGAGTATTTCGCACAGAACACGATAGAACTCCTTACCCAATTTCCATTGTTTTGGGTTATGTCACATGCACATGTCCACACGATGTTTCTGACCAAACGTCTTCAAACAAAAATTGTGGCTTGAATTCAAACATTCACAGGCAGATACAACATCGTAAAGTGCAGTTGGACACAGTCTCTCGAATGAGTGCACCCGCCTTGTGAGAGGTTGTGCTATAGCTCAGAAACTACGATGCAAATAGGAGCGACATTTCAATCTGGCCAACCTAATAGATAGTAATTGGACGAGCGTAACCATATGGAAGACACAGCAGGCTTAGATAAGATACGGCTGCTTAGAAAGAGGTGCACCCAGCATGAAAATCGAACGATAACGATAACCGTATCATATCTAGCACGCTGCTACTTGCATCCCCTTCCACGTCTGATAAGGAGGTGTAACGCCGAACCGGAAGTGGGTTTCGGCGCCTTATCACGCCGTTGATAAGGCGCCACTGCCCCTGAAGCGTCACCTGTCGTCCCATTGGGTAGGACCCCTACCCAATCCACTATGTCACTTTCCCTATCGTCTCCATAGAAATTTCCGTGACCGCTTCCTCTAAATGCATTGCCACCATAATGATTCCGTGTGGTGTGATAGCGCCCGAACTGGCACTGGTTGTTAAAAATCACTACAACCTCGGTCAGGGTCAAGTGAGGCGTAGAAGAAAACTTTGAGATACGCTCCCCCTCCCCTACCTCCTCTTCCGTAACGAAAGGTGACATACACAACATTACTCTGCGTACAGAAGACCAATGTGGAACTTGAAATATGCAACGAATCCCTCACGATTATTTTCAAACTTTAGATAAACGCGAACGGTCTTTATCAATAAGTGACTACTTCATTGACAATTTGGAATCTGTGACACTCTGAATTAATACCTCTACGCAAGTTGTATTCATGTTGGCGCCATCGCAGGACGCGATCGCACAAAAATCTCCTTTTGTTAAAAGCAGGACTTGTTTAGAGGAAAACTTTGAGATACGCTCCCCCCAAGTAGAAGACGAGATTTCTTCAAAGTTTCTGCTTTCTGAAGAATGCCCTCATTTCTTGCGATAGCGCCTTCACACTCCGACTCCTATGAAATCGTGGACAACGCGACATAAGTCATTGTCAGTAGTGCTAGCTACAGCTACTAGCGCTTAAGTGCAGGCGCTTCAAAACAGTAAGAATCTGCACTCGGGAGCTCTCAAGATACCTGTGAAAAACCACCAAAGCTTCGGCATATTTCCGTCCCCAAAACAGATCTTGTTATACTTTCAGACATCATTCGTTGAGTGATACTGTTACGTTTATGCATTGACTGCTCACAAGTGTGTATACAGTTTACTATGACTACAATTCACACAAGGCAACACTCGTCTACTTCTTCTTTTCCCTAACGCCTGGTTGCCTAGTCGCCGACTCGCCTAGTGACCTTATCGATTCCTCCTTTCCTCTAGCTTAATCGCCTAATCGCATGCGCGATCTTGAACTATGAGATGTCGGTCAGACTCGGCGATTGCATCGCGATGGACCAGTGCCGGAGCGACGCGATCGCTCCATCGCTTGTCCACCGCGATGCAATCGCTCTGCCTAGAGCGATTGCATCGCGCGATGCAATCGCCGAGTCTGACCGGCCTCTGAACGTTGCCTGCATGTATCACTTCAAAGAGAGTAGGAAAACAAGCACACACGGTTTTCCTCAAAGCATGCTCCACGTAATCATAGAAGTGATCGATGTGCCACAGGGTCGACGGCAGGGTCAACCGTCCGTTCGAACTGTTCGAACGAAGGGGTCGCATTTTGGTCGGAAGGGGGTCGCAATTTCGAGGACTGCCAGCCACAGGCGCGTGCGTGGCGTATCCGAGGGCAAGAATTGTTTGTGCAGACCGCATTAGATTCGATTAATTATGCACAGAGAGACAGTTTTAGGCAAATTACGGTGTTTTCCTTGAGGAATAAAGAACAGTTGAATGCATCCCTATGAAAGGTTTGACTTCTCGGGGCTGAAATTAAAGTTCTTCGGGACCTGATTTTCTGAGGACGATTCTTCCAGACAACGGTAAACACATAAGAAGCAGAAATCTCGTAGTCTTCAAAAATGTCTTCGCCCCTCCCCAACAAGTTCTTTGAAGGAAGTTATTATTGCTGAAAGCTCAAAAACTCGCATGTGCTGCTCAAAAAACCTATGGGAACAAAATGTTCGAACGTGTGATTTTCTCGGGAAAATGGATTTTGAAAAACGGTTTGGTGCTTGTCAGAAAGAGCAAATCCTGTACTTTCACCCCATGAAAAAAGTGCATCACAGAAATGAAAATGAAGTGAGTTATGCCCGCTTAAAGCCCAAAAACTCGCGATTTCAAAAAAAGTGTTCGGCAAAACCCCCCAAAATGTTCGAACGTGTGATTTTCTCGAAAAATGAACTTTGAAAAACGGTTTGGGGCTTGTTAGAAAGAGCAAATCCTGTACTTTCACCCCATGAAAAAAGTGCATCACAGAAATGAAAATGAAGTGAGTTATGGTCGCTGAAAGCCCAAAAACTCGCTTTTGCACGAAAAATGTTCGAACGGGACAATTTTTTGAAAAAGGGGACAATCACTAAACTTTTTATACTGTTTTGTTAGAGAAATATTTGAAGTTTCTGAAACTTTTTACAGATTTCCAAAATGTCGCATACGAAAGATTTTATGGGCCTTCAAAGTTGAAGGTGCGCCTTCTTAGAATTTTGGGTTTTCCACTTCTAACAGAAGTACTTTCCGGAGAGTTAGGCAATCCTTGTAGTTTTCTGGAAGCGCACCTCAGGCACAATCAAAATCTACCTCAACAAGTCAAAAAATACGTCCCAAGAAAGTTATTCCCCTCTAAAATTTTTTCTTCGCCGCGTCCCGTTCCTCCGGCGCCCGGGTGATACAAGGTGAAAAGTGCCAAGAATTCCTATCACGAGCAGGTTGCTTGCCATATCCACACATATTATTGGATGTGACATGGTCCAACGCATGTTTTCTGAACAAATACTTTCAAATATCAAAAACGAATTATTCTGGAGAGGTGACGTTAGGCGGATTGTCTGATAGTAGGCTAGTGTTTTCAAAGACATTAGCACGAAAAATATTTAATTTGAAAATCAGTGAGTGATCTTCAACAGCATTAATTTCTTGAGTAATCTAAGGATTTTCAAGAAGTTAAAAGTGTATCTCTCGGACACGTTTTTCTTTCACAAATATAGTTTCTTCCTGCTGGCGGATCGTCGACCCAAAACTGATAAACATCAGTATTACTCCATAGCTGAAACTTGTAAAATTTTCTCATGTGTAACTGATATTTTTAAAAAATCTACAGTACCAATGCGTTGTCTTCATTGCCAGCAGCATCATTAGGCTCCTTCGTATGTTCATACCACTTTCTGTATGAACAAGTTTCGCCACTTCTCCACAGCCACTGATATCTATTTTTTGGATTGCGATAGAGGCCAATCCATGTAAAATCCCGCTTGTCTCTGTTGTTGTACTGAATATATCCCATAACTGAAATTGCTTCAAAGTATGTGCAAAATCTCCTTCATTTATATGGGATCTGACGACTGTTAAAGGGTGGATTCACCGAATGTCATGCACATTTTAACGCGGCAAGGGGGGGGGGCGTGTTCGGGTTTTTTTTTGAGAGAGAAGATCGTTTAACGGATTTCTGAAGGTCAGGAGGTAGAAAAGAGGTCTAGTTTCTGAAAGTTGAAGGGGTTAAAAGAATCTTCTTGTTGTAGACATTCACCTCCTGCCCTTCCCCCCCCCCCTCCTTCGCTCATCGCTATTATTGAAGGAATGGGAGATTGCGCCATGTCTACGAGGGTCAACCGTCAATTCGCAATACTTGAACGAAGGGGTCGCATTTTGGACATGGGTGAGGGAGAGATTCGTGGAGGTGGTGTCCGTTCCTCCAAGTGGTGCCACTGGGGAACTGCTCACTTTTGTGAGCTGAGCTGATCACGGACATTCGAATGCAGGCGACAGGCCCCCGTGACAGGCCGGCCTACGAACACCCACGTCACATCACAAATGTCAATGTCGCTATATGAATCTCGAGATAATGCTACGGCGTCCGCGGGAGCCGACGCGCACTCGCAAAGCCCGGCGAGTGTGAAAAGTATGCGAGGGTCTCCGGTGCAAGGACGGCATCGGGGGGCAACTAGGCTAGTCCAAAAGTCCCGCAACGTATGGAAGACTCGCGTTGCGACGTTAAATGTTGGCACGTTGACGGGCCGCTCGTACGAGTTGGTAGAAGCACTGGAGCGCCGACGAATTGATTTCTGTGCCGTGCAGGAAACGAGGTGGTCCTGCTGCAAGTCGAGGGACATTGGCCGCGGCTTCAAAGCCGTTCTCTGTGGCAGTCCCAGGACAACCAGCGGCGTCGGTGTGATCGTCTCTGAACGTTTCCGTGATTCGATTGTCAGCGTTGAACGTTACGATGACCGCTTAATGAAGATCGTTGTCGCTTTGAGCAACGTCAATACCACTTCTTCTCTGCGTACGCTCCGCAGACAGGCTGCTCCGAACACGCCAAGGACGAGTTCTGGGCCTTGCTGATGAGAAACAGCTGATGTACCATCGCAGGATGCCCTAATTGTTGCCGGTGACCTAATGGTCACGTGGGGCTACGAAAGATGGTTACAGCTGTCATGGTGGATTTGGTATGGGTCACGAAACGCCGATGGCGAGAGAATTCTTGAGTATGCAAACTCGCACAATCTCACCATCGTGAACACAAACTATCGCAAACGTGACTCCCACCTCATCACGTTCTACAGCGGTATACCAGAACGCAAATTGATTTGTCCTCGTCAGGCAGCGTGATCGAGGGCTAGTGACGGACGCGAAGACGGTGCCGTACGAGACGGTCGCCACGCAACACCGACCACTGATTTGCACGCTGAAGATCGCCCCTCCGAAAGTAAAGCAAGTTGAACGGTGTGGGCCAGCAAGGAATCAAGTGGTGGCGACTGAAAGAAAAAGAATCGCCGTGTTTTCCCGCATTCGGTTACCGACAGTAACGACTGTCGACGAAACATGGAAAAGTGCCACCGAAGCGATAGTCCGTGTCGCTCGCTCCGAACTCGGCATTACAAAGCCTGGGCGGCGGAAAATTGACAAACAGAACATGGCTGTGGACGGACACTGTCAAGGAAAAACTGCGAGAGAAGAAAAGATTCTATCATACGTTCCTCAACGACAAAACAGCCGAGAACTGGGAGAACTACCAGAAGGCGAAGAAGGCTGCAAAGAAAGCCGTGGCTATCGTCAAAGCTGCTCACTTCGCCAGCGTTAGCGAGAAACTCGAGACGCGCGATGGCGAACGATATGTCTACAGACTAGCCAAAGCTCGCCATCGCCAAACCGAGGATGTCGAGAAGTTTTTCGGCATCAATGACGAGAACGGGCGGCTCCTAATGGACCGCAAGAGGGCTGTGAAGCGATGGCACGACTACTTCGAGAAAATCTCGACAGTAGAATTCTCACATCCGCCAATCCCTTCTGCTCCTCCCGTCTACGGTCCCGTCTCGAAGATAACTGTGGAAGAAACTGAAGCGGCGCTGAAGAAGATGAAGACAGGTAAAGCAACGGGTCCCGACGACTTGGCAGCCGATCTGTGGAAGTCACAGTGCTGGCATCCTGCGGAGTGGTTGACGAACTTGTTGCAGAGAAGAAAGTGCCTGAGAGTTGGTGCCAGAGCACGACGATTCCCATCTGGAAGAAGAAGGGCAGCCCCGCAGACTGCACGAGCTACCGTCCAATTCGTCTGCTTTCCCACGCCATGAAGATATTTGAGCGAATTATAGATCGTCGTATTCGCGACATAGTGCAGCTCGCCACGAACCAGTGTGGATTTGTAAGCGGCTGTTAGTACCATCGATGCAATACATGCCGCTCGTCTACTGCTAGAAAAACACCGCGAGAAACGGAAGCCTCTGCATTTTGCCTTCCTAGACCTTGAAAAGGCTTTCGATCGCGTTCCGCGTGATGTAATATGGTACGCTTTGGGACACATTCTCATGCTGCACTCGAGCCCAAAGAGCCGAGTGCAAACGTCAGCAGGCACCTCAATGGAATTCCCATCTCTGTTGGGGTACACCAAGGCTCTGCGCTATCCCCACTCCTTTTCGTTGTCGGATGCCATATCACGAGATCTCCAGAAACCGGCTCCATGGACGCTTCTCTATGCTGATGACGTGATGCTCGCCTGCGAAGACAAAAACTCACTCGAGCAACAAGTGCAAGCTTGGTCCGATCGCCTAGCGATGTTCGGACTCAGGTTGAATGTCAAAAAGACCGAGTACTTGACAACCGACTTGAGCGAACACAGTTCGGTAAGAATAAACGGCACAGAGCTATCACGCACGACCACGTTCAAGTATCTGGTAGTATGGGTACTGAAGTGAGTTCACGCGTGAGTGCTGCATGGTCCAAGTGGCGTTCTATGACGGGTGTTCTCTGCGACAAAAAGATTCCAGAACGCCTGAAATCGAAGATCTATAGA
>MU868586.1:48415-70543 GCA_036418205.1 Ostertagia ostertagi
TGAGGGGGAGTGCGACAGGGTATATCCAGAATGTGGTTTGCTAAACACGCGACTCATCCGCTTTTCGCAGCGCGGAGTTTCTTTCGCTGTGGAATCCCAGGTTTACCTCGATCATTAGTGGATCTGGGGTTCCTTCAATTAAAAAAGACACCTCGCACTACGAAAAGCGAGATAGCCTCATTCTGTCTCACCAGGAAGATCTTTCAGGACATGAAGTGCTTTTGCAAAATTGTCTACTGTATATGATAGAGGGGTGTACATGGAACACAGAAATATGTTCATTTGCTTCTGGGCGGCCCAAATGAATAAAAGGGAATGAAATATCAGCAAGGGATCGATTCTGGCTGGTGAAAAAATTTTGCACTTTAAAATAGTGCCCGCTAAATGGCGCCAATACGGCCAATACTGAAGATTGGTGCTGTACTTACGAATAGAGTCATCATTAGCCTTTTTGAGTTCGTTTTGCCAGAAGTGAAGGTGAAAAGTGTATCCAACTCTGAAGAATGTGCTCACTTGAGCAATGTGGAATGCTTAACCCATAACGGACGGCGTGCGCCACAAGGTGGCGCACGATTATTTCTTTTGTTTTTGGAATGTTTCTAGCAATCTTAATATACCCATATATACTCTCAGCAATGTGGAATAACATATCTTCCCAGGACCTGGACGACTGGATTTTTGACAAACCTACAATAAATTTTACATACACTTTGTCACTGGGCTTAGTCCAGTGGGGGGGCACGCGGCGGCGCGGCAGTGGTCATAATCTTTACCTTTTCTTTGCCGAGCAGATGCTTATATCTAGGGCAGGAGAGGCGTATCGCGACTTACGGTGCTCAATGCTACATGATGAGATGAGGTCATCGTGGCCCTTGCTAACGAGGTGAGTTGGCATTGCAATGTGAGGTCTGGCGTACATTCGGAGAAAGGAGATCTGAGACGTTTCTGACGATTCTCTCGCAACCCCAAAGCCAGCCAAGAGGGCTATTCCGCGCTGACTTTAGCAATGCTTGTCTACCATACGTTTTTAAAGGAATCTTGCGCGGAAAATTCTTGCACTCTTTCCTAACATGAATATGTCAGTTGTGATCACTGGAAATAGCACACAAAGTTTCACGCATGAAGATTCGGTTTCTGAAGAGAAACAAACGTACAAAAACTACACGTTATGGACCATCGAAGGACCAGGAGGCAGAGCCAGGCGAGGCATGGAAAGAAGACGGCGTTTGGCCGGCTACGTACCAGGCGACGCAATGAGAGAATCGGGTTAAAGCGCGCGATTTCGGAGAGTGGAGACAAATCGATCGATGGAATAGGATGGAGTAGAAGTGTAAGATGTGAATGCAACGAAGCAGAAGGCCAGAAAGAGCTTCTAGTGAATGCACTCCAAGAACCAAGTTTGAGCATCCCCGTCGCCAGCATTCGTGAAAGACGTCCGTGGGCAATTCGAACGCGTAGCAGCCTTTTCGAGTTTTCGAATTTCTAATCAAAACGAAAGCAATACTTCAGTTCTTTTCACTATTATCGTGGATAATGAGTCTCAAGCCAGTGATTTATGGCTGAAATAGAATCATGATTTTTCCGCGCAAGATTCCTTTAAGTTGGTTTTCCCAGAACAGGCACCTAGCGAATCCAATGAAACGAAATCGATATTCTCAGAGAACGGAGTTCGGGCTTTTTTGAGCTGCGAGGACAGCCAAGAAGCCACCACCTCAAAACGTGACGCATGTTGTTGTCGCAGTGGACTCATGACTCATTTCCACCGGTGACCGATTAGGGAAGACTCTGCTTTTGCCATCCAAGAATGGGTTTTCCCCAGGTGATCAGGCGTGCTTCCCGCTCATGGTCGGCCGGACCATAAGGTTTCCATCAAAACTTCACTCTGCAGCAGTCCTTGCCATACTGATGGCGTTTGCTGGTGCATCGGCTGCGCTCAGGTATCTGCTACAATACCCTGGTAGCAACGTGCGGAGGCACTCCCAATTTAGGGTGCAAGGGGCGCTCATCAAAAATGACCGCAGGCCCAGTATGAGGTTGAAGTTCATAGCTCGTTTCGTCTTTGCCGTTGCGATTGGTCCACTAGCTCAGTACCCTATCAGTAGCAGAGACTGAGTCAAACACAGCGCTGATCTTCTCTGTTGTCCTCCTTGCTACAGAGTTCATTTGAGGATCGTAAAGCATAATCATTGATTGCAGTCACTGACCTATTTTTATTACTAGTTGATTAACCCGTTAAGGGCTTGCGCTTCCGAAACCACGCTGTTAAGGCACTTGAAGCATACTTCAACATACTAACGTATTTCGCAATGAAACGGTCTTAGACGGAAGGAATTTGAAATTGAATAGAAATGCGACAGGAATTATGAGACAACCCAATAGATAAGAAATAATTTGAAGCTGCTGGAACTTTGCACGCTATCCAAAAACTCGAAGTTGAAGCTATGACCTTTCAAAATTGAACATTCCTAGAAGTTCGGGCCTTTCATTTCTTGGAGAAGCACTTTTCGGCTTTGCGATGTAACCCAACCAGTTTTTTTTTCAGAAGTGGACTCAAGACACATCTTAATTCAATCAATCTGGACAGGAAAAGCATGATTCGAAATAAACTATGTTCTATCCAGCTTCTTTTGCCTGCCGCGCTAATGGTCAGTCCCATTGCCGCCTAGGCGATACATTCCGCGCTCCTTCCGCTTCTAGTGTTCCTTCAGCATCGGGCACTAAAAGGTGTGATTTCTCGGAGGTTTCGCACAGCAGAACATTATAATTCACGCTTTACTTCGGGTGCTCGCTCTGTCTAACGGCTTAAAGGACGAATTCACGATGAAAAAGCAACCCATTTCAAATTAACCTAGGGATGGTGAGTGGTACACGAAAGAAGGAAGAACCATGAGAAACGGCCCAGAACCCGAGAAATGGTACCCCTTCCTTGCCCGTTGATTCGAGCATTGATGCGACTCTCATCGCTGTGCCCTCTTCAACATCTACTACTCGCCACGTATTGAACTACGGCGAGTGATCAGATGATCGGTGGGCGGAGATCGCCGGACCCGCCAGCTTTGAGGCATGATAGGTCGCCGAGATCAAATTTTTTCTTTTTTCTAATTTTTGATTTTTTTAAATTTTTTTCTGTCAAATGATCATCATCATATAGCACTTTTCGATCGATTCCACAACTTTTAGTGGAGGCAGGGTCAGTCCTATCGTTGCTACTTTTCAAAAAGTTTTCACTAACCCCCCCCTCATGAATAGTCTCATAACGATATCTCTGCTTTCGAGCATCATTTACCAAAAAATTACCGTCGAGCGGGAGGGGGGTGTATATTTACCGTAAAAACCGCAAAAATTCCATACATTTCCCTACAATGCCCATATATTTTACCCGTATTTCAACTACTCCATTTTCTAGGGGGGGGGGATCGCACGTGGCCGCCAAGGGCTGGGGAAGGCGATCGGAGAAAGAAGGCCGAAAACGGTGAAATAACCGAGCAATATCAAAAATGCCGTGGTAGTAGCAAACCAAGCTTGCATATAACCCTACCACGTACTGTTTTGAAAGGTTGTGAAATTGGAAAATGATACCTTTTCAACGAGAGTGTAGACCTGTGGTTTTCAGGGGCTCTCCAGCCAGTGATAAACCGCGCGTTACTGCCCGGTGAGTGTGTAATGAAAATAGCTGCGGTACAAACCAAAGTTAGGGGGCCGTACAAAGACCCTCGTTCTAGGGAACAATAAATGTTGAGGGTCCCTCAGCGTCATATCAATCGTTATGATGCCCTCTGCAATATAAAACACCGTTTTTTGCATTCGCATTACCTGTTCTGAGGAGGCTTTGGTGCCAATCAGGTGTTCCTGTTAATGAATATGAGTAGTGGAAACTTACGGGAGACAAATTCGTTTTCGTTTTCACTGAATATAGTTACCAAATGACCGCCGTATTTTTTACATGCGTTTTCTGCATCTTCAGGCTTGCGCAAATCACAGTATTTCTGCAAATCAAAAGTTCTCCTGTGTAGTGCTTGAATTTTCTTTAAGAAGTCCTACCCTATAACATTTCTTAGTATCAATGTTGTAGATCCACGGCGAGCACGGCGTTTGTCCCCAAACGATGTATGAACTTAGAAGTGTGATAGAAGTAATAGCCAATAAGATGATGGTAGACATTTCCCTGAATAACTTCAAAATTGCAAAGGTGGCCTTATGTTCTGAAGGGAAAGAGGCGGACCAAGTGCCTTCGCACCTAGGTTCACGATTGCGTTGCTAAAGATCCAGAGTCAGTACCGTCCTCTACGTGTCCTAAAAGGATTTCCTACACAATCGCCGTCAACCCCATCGCCCATCATTTCCAAAAGCATCCGTAAGTTGTACTGTGGCCCACGTTCAATCTACATGATGTACGCGAAGTTGAGGGGGAGTGCGATAGGGTACATCCAGAATGTGGTTTGCTAAACACGCGACTCATCCGCTTTTCGCAGTGCGGAGTTTCTTTCGCTGTGGAATCCCAGGTTTACCTCGATCATTAGTGGATCTGGGGTTCCTCCAATTAAAAAAAAAGACATCTCGCCCTACGAAAAGCGAGATAGCCTCATTCTGTCTCACCAGGGCCGGGTGCAGCAAGCCCCAACTAGGGGAGGGATCCCCAACCTTGGGGACATATCCCCAAGGTTGGGGACATATCCCCAAAGTTGGGGACATATCCCCAACCTTGGGGATCCCTCCCCTCAACCCAGGGGAGGGATCCCCAACCTTGGGGATATATCCCCAACCTTGGGGATATATCCCCAACCTTGGGGATACATCCCCAACCTTGGGGACATATCCCCATCCTCGACATTCTACGAATCGTTCAAGGGTTTCGTCGCAGGACCCAGGGCTTCCGCATCTCGAAGGCTCACGGACCATTAATGTTTCGTAGCACTATGGCAATTCGAAATACAGTGCCACGGCACAGATAGGAACGTTGCCTAATTTCGGCAAAGGTCTTGGAGGCTGAGCGCCTCTTTCACATCGTTAACCATTTTTCTTCAATTGCCTTTCCCTCTTTTTTTGATTCTGTGGTTTCTTCTGGCTCAGTGTGGCCCCGTGAATGGTGTCAGATTCACGGAAACGCTCAGTTTTGGGCTGACCCTTAGAGGAGAAGAGATAATCCGAAGTGTCTAAGCAGTCTTCCTTCTCAAGCTCTGCCTTCTCCCTTCTCACGTTGAACAAACTGCATCGTGATGCCCCCTAACTAGAATATACCCCGCCAATTTTCGCCGAACTTCTAAAATTCCTTTTTTAGCGCAACGAGCGGTGGATCCCGCGCCACGCCCTCCTCTCGCAGAGGCACATTGAGCCTTTCCTAGGCACTGTTCACACATTGCGCCACAGCCGAATGACGCTCAAAACGAACGAATCTGCGCAAATGCGAAATGAATGAAATGCGTATCGATCTACAAAATGGGAGGAGCATCGAATCGCGCAAAATCTGCGAATCCTTTTAAAAGAAATGGGTGTCTATCGACCGAGTCAATCGGAGATCGACAGCGCGAAACGGCGGTGCAAAAATCCTCCAGCAACGCTAATACAGCGTGCTCTACAATGTCGACACGCATTTAATCCTTTTCGCATCTGCTTTCGCGCGTGCGCAGATTCTTAACCCTTTCGGACCTGAATTTTTCCCCGTGGAGAAATTTTTCTTCTAGCTATTGTTTATTACTTGTGAGCATATAGGTATCATTATGGCGAAATTTGGAAGCTATTCGATCACAAACAAAGAAACTGAAGCTTTGAAAATTGGCCCAACCTTCTTAGTTTTTAAGCTTATGTCGAAACAATTCGAAGTTTCATAGTTGTGCCGAAAAAGTTTATAATCTTGCATAATATTATAACCCATAATTTTGATTTAGGAATGGATCCACTTCAAGTATTTTAAGACAAAGTCACACTTACTTGGCCGGTTGCGGGGGTCAGCGCCATTCACTGTTGCACTTGTACACAAATACTTGCAATACTAACAGCAATAAACAATGAAATGGCCGGTTAAGCTCATAATTAGGAAGGGGAAGGTTGACTGAAGCAAACTCTAGCAGGATTAGAAAAACTATGCTGTTTCAGCGGAAATGCAAGCGTTTGAATTTGGTGGTGGCAATTGCCACCGCCAGGGCCGAAAGGGTTAATGTTGATATGTATCTGATTCTTTTCGCAAATTTGAATATTCGATAATTTTAAAACTGTGAACAGTGCTTAGAAAACAGCGAATGAACAAAGGCAAGGTAATGGCGAAAAAAGAAATGCGAATAACGAAGCGAAATAGAGGGTGAAGAAACCCGAAACTGCCTTCAATTCTCCGCGTCGCCAAGTGAGGGGACGAATCCCCCTAGTCTCGACTAGGGGGATGTATCCCCTGCCTGCAGAGACGCAGAGGGTCGACGGCAGTGACCGTCCCGCACGGTTGCGTCACAGGAGCCACCGAAAAACGATGGGTCTTGCGACGAAGTAGGGGATATATCCCCAAGGTTGGGGATATGTCCCCAAGGTTGGGGATATATCCCCAAGGTTGGGGATATATCCCCAACCTTGGGGATGGTGTACATGCAGCGAAATATGTTCATTTGCTTCTGGGCGACCCAATGAATATAATATAGAAATATCACAAGGGATCGATCTGGCGTGAAATATAATTTGTACTTTAAAATAGTGATCGCCTAAATGGCGCCGCCAGTACGGCGAATACTAGAAATTGGTGTGTACTTCGTATAGCATACATTAGCGCTTTTTTGCGTTTCTCTCCACTTTGTTGTCGTCATGGATGCCATTCACGAGATCTCCAGAAACCGGCTCCATGGACGCTTCTCTATGCTGATGACGTGATGCTCGCCTGCGAAGACAAAAACTCACTCGAGCAACAAGTGCAAGCTTGGTCCGATCGCCTAGCGATGTTCGGACTCAGGTTGAATGTCAAAAAGACCGAGTACTTGACAACCGACTTGAGCGAACACAGTTCGGTAAGAATAAACGGCACAGAGCTATCACGCACGACCACGTTCAAGTATCTGGTAGTATGGGTACTGAAGTGAGTTCACGCGTGAGTGCTGCATGGTCCAAGTGGCGTTCTATGACGGGTGTTCTCTGCGACAAAAAGATTCCAGAACGCCTGAAATCGAAGATCTATAGAACCGTCATAAGACCGGTGGCAATTTACGGCGCTGAGTGCTGGCCCACGACTAAGGAAATGAAGCCCGCCTCGGTGTAATGGAGACGAAAATGCTGCGCTGGACGGCTGGTGTCACGCGATTAGATCGTATTCGTAATGATACCATACGAGAACGCTTTGGTGTAGCTCCCATTGCTGATAAGATGCGCGAAGCTCGTCTTCGATGGTATGGTCATGTGCTTCGTGGAAACGATGACAGTGTGCGTAAGATGAGCCTCAACATCGACGTGCCCGGAAACGGCCTAAGGGACGCCCAAAGCAGCGCTGGCTTGATACGTTGCATATGGACTTAAAGTTAGCTGGTATCCATCCCGATCAAGCATTTAATCGGGAAAAGTGGCGTCAACACATCAGAAAAGCGGACCCCGCCAACAAGCGGGACAAACGCTAAAGAAGAAGAAGAAGAAGTGAGGGAGAGGTTCGTAATTACAAGGATCCGCAGCCGAATCGCGGCGGTAGCGTCATTGGTCGGTGGATGAAGGGCTGGGGAGGTATGCTCACGAAGATCATAAGTTGTCATAAACTCATTAGGTACTCTTTTCAGGGTCGACCTTCCGTCCCAAGGTGTTTTTTCCGCGTAGGATGTGTATGTCGTGAAAAAATCTTTCTGCCGGTAGAGAAAATTTCGGAGAGGGTCAGCTTCGTCGCAAGAGAGCGTGGTACCAGTGCCAAGAATCAAGCAAGTCCAGCTCATAGAAAGAGGAAATACACTTCCAAATACATTTGCAACTTCAAACCGCAGGCGCGTGCGAGGCGTATGATACAGTGCTATGGAAGAAGCCATAGCTCGAGGTTTAAAATAAAAGTTTTCGGAAGCCAAAAATTTTGAGGGAGCTTCAAGAGACTTCTAGAGCATATTAGAAAGCGAACTCCTTTGGTTGTCAGATGTGCCTTCGCTCCTTCCCAACAAGCGCTTTGAAGAAACTCGTAATTGTTGAAATTACAAAAACTCGAAGGTACTGCTCAAAACCCTAAGAAAAGGAATAGCGAAAGTGGATGATTTTTTCAAAAAGGTGACTTTAGGAAATGGTTGGTAGCTTGTTAGAAAGCGCAAATCCTGAACTTTCGTTCCCTTTTCACACTGAAAATATGCAGCAGAAATGAAAAATAGAAAAGTTATTGCTACTGGAAGCTCAAGAACTCCCCTTAGCATGTGAGGGAAAGGAACGATCAGGAAACTTCTAACATAGGTTAATAGGGAAATATATTGGGTTGTCTCATAATTCCTGTCGCAATTTCGACACTTTTGTTTATTCAAGTTTTATCTCTTCTGGGAAACAACTGACTAATAGCATAACCACCATCATGGTCACTGATATGCGTGCATTTGCTAGTGAGCGTTTGGAAGCTTCCAGCCCAGAATGAAGGAAGCTGGGGGTTGAAGAATTTGGAGAAGTCGTTTTTGGGGTGGTCGCAATCTTTAACTTTCTTCTCTGGCAGATGCTTATTCAGGGCGCAGGGGAGGCGATAGTCCGACAGAGCGATGCCAATGCTATATATGGTGGATGAAGGTTCGTGGGCCTGGCTACTTAGTGAGTTGCTTGCAATGTGAGGTCTGGCGTTTCATTCAGAGAAGGAGGATCTGAGACGTTTCTGACGATTTTCTCGCAACCCCAAAGCCAGCCAAGAGGGCTATTCCGCGCTGACTTCAGCAATGCTTGTCTACATACGTTTAAGTGGTTCCCAAACCAGGCCACCTAGCGAATCCAATGAAACGAGATCGATATTCTCAGAGAACGGAGTTCGGGCTTTTTTAAGCTGCGAGGCATTTTGCTGCGAGGCAGCAAGTGAGCACAGCGCAAAGAAAGAAGTGCGCAGTGTGCTGACGCAGTGACTGCGTACTCATTTCACAGGTGATTCGATTATGGACAAGACCCTGCTAACAATTGCCATCAGAAAAATTCGGATTTCTGTTCAGGGTAGATCAGGGATGCTTCACCCGCATAACATGATCGGCACGGAAGACAATCAAGACAGATTCACACACATCAAAACCATACACTGCTGCAACAGTCAATTAGCCATACCTGATTGGCGGCAGTGTGTCGTTGTATCCGAGAATAGCAGCTCATGGATTATCCAGTAGCTACAATTCCATCGGTAGGCCAGCGTACGAGGCAACTCCAATTTAGGGTGGCAAGAGACGACTCATAATGACACACAAATCAAGCTATCGACCAGCGTTGAGTTCAAATAGCACCTCAAGGTAATCGTACTTATGACTGTTAGCGATTGAGCTAACCCACCTAGCTACAAGATATCCCTATCCAAGCATAGCAGCAGAAATGAGTCAGACAAACAAGCGCTGATATGCTCTGGTTGTCTCCTTGCCTACAGGAATAATTTTGAGGATCGTTCTACAAGAAAATCAATCTGATTGCAGTCACTGACCTATTTTTATTACTAGTTGATTAACCCGTTAAGGGCTTGCGCTTCCAAAACCACGCTGTTAAGGCACTTGAAGCATACTTCAACATACTAACGTATTTCGCAATGAAACGGTCTTAGACGGAAGGAATTCGAATTCCTGAAATAGGAAATGCAGATAGGATTAATTGAAGACAAAAACAAACCTAGAAATACAGACAACAAAATTTAGACAACGTGACATGGAACGTTTTGCAGGCTATCAAAAAAATCGAATCTTGAAGTTATGACCTATTCAAAAAACTAACATTTCGTAGCAAGTATCAGCGCACCACTTCATTGCTTGAAAGCCTCCTCGATTCAGCCTTGCATGTAACCCCTAAACAAGTTATTTTCTTTTCAGAGTGTCCTATAGAGAACAATCTAAATATTCAAATCAATCCTAGGATAGAGAAAAAGTGCACTGATGTAAAGAAACAAAAACGATGTTCTAAAATATGCCAGCTCTTTTGCTGCCGCGCCTAAATGGTCCACGTCACACTGACCGCCTAAGGCGAATACACTTCCGCCGCATCCTTCCAAAGAATCTAGTGTTCCTTCAGCATCGGGCACTAAAAGGTGTGATTTCTCGGAGGTTTCGCACAGCAGAAACATTATAATTCACGCTTTACTTCGGGTGCTCGCTCTGTCTAAACGGCTTAAAGGACGAATTCACGATGAAAAAGCAACCCATTTCAAATTAACCTAGGGATGGTGAGTGGTACACGAAAGAAGGAAGAACCATGAGAAACGGCCCAGAACCCGAGAAATGGTACCCCTTCCTTGCCCGTTGATTCGAGCATTGATGCGACTCTCATCGCTGTGCCCTCTTCAACTATCACTCTCTATCCACCGTAACTACAGACTCACCGTGCGAAGTGATCAGATATTGGTGGCAGAGATCGCGGGACCCGCAGCTTTTGAGGTCATGATTAGGTCGCCGAGATCAAATTTTTCTTTTTCTAATTTTTGATTTTTTTTTCTGTCAAATGATCATCATCATATAGCACTTTTCTATCGATTTCCAGCAAACTTTTTAGTGAAGCAGCAGGGTCGGTCCTATCGTTGCTACTTTTCAAAAAGTTTTTACGACCCCCCTCCCTCATGAAATGTTTCATACGACCCCCTCTTTCAAAACAATTTTTACCCCAAAAAATTACCGTCGAGCGGGGGGGGGTATATACTTACCGTAAAACCGCAAAAATTCTACATTTCCCTACAATGTCCATGTATTTTACCCATATTTCAACTACTCCATTTTCTAGGGGGGGGGGAATCGCACGTGGCCGCCAAGGGCTGGGGAAGGCGATCGGAGAAAGAAGGCCGAAAACGGTGAAATAACCGAGCAATATCAAAAATGCCTGGGTAGAAACCAAGCTCGCCATATAACCGTACACTGTTTGTTTGAGGTTGTGAAATTAGGGGAAATTGATTACCTTATTCAACGAGAGTTTAAGACTTCTGCGGTTTTACAGTGGGTCTCATGCCAGTGATAAACCGCGCGTTACTGCCCGGTGAGTGTGTAATGAAAATAGTTGCGGTACAAACCAAAGTTAGGGGGCCGTACAAAGACCCTCGTTCTAGGGAACAATAAATGTTGAGGGTCCCTCAGCGTCATATCGATCGTTATGATGCCCGTTGCAATATAAAACACCGTTTTTTGCATGCGATTACCTGGTCCTGAGGAGCAGTTAGTGCCAATCAGGGGTGTTCCTGAGTATGTGTGAATGTGGTTTTAATAGTTGGAATACGGGAGTTGGACAGAGACAAGGATCCGTTTTTCGTGGTTTCAAACATGCAGTGACTTAGTTTTACAACCCAATGACGCGCCGTGATTTTTACATATTGCTGACGCAATGCAGGCTTTACTGCGATCTTCACTAGAGCATTTTGCGCAATATCACAGTATTTCGCAAATCAAAAATCTCAAACTTGGGAAATTATAATCGACTGAAGGTGGCTTGAATTCCAGAGATCGGCGCAACCCGCCTACCCTATAATCATTTCTTATGTATCAACCGTGGTAGATTTCACGGCCGAGCACGGCGTTATGTCCCAGAACGATGTCGTTTCGAACTTAGCAAGTGTGTAGAAGTTTATTACGCAATAGATGATGGCTAGACATTTTCCCTGAATACTTTCGAAATTGAGCAAAGGTGGGCGATATGTGTCTGAAGGAAAAGAGGCCGGACCAAGTTCTTTCGGCACGTAAGGTTCGCTGGTTTGTGCTGCTAAAGATCCAGAAGTCAAGTACCGTCCGTGCTACGTGTTCTGGAAGATTTACTACACAATCGCCGTCAACCCCATCGCCCATCATTTCCATAAGCATCCGTAAGTTGTACTGGTGGCCCACGTTCAATCTACATGATGTACGCGAAGTTGAGGGGAGTGCGATAGGGTATATCCAGAATGTGGTTTTGCTAAGACACGCGACTCATCCGCTTCTCGCAGTGCGGAGTTTCTTTCGCTGTGGAATCCCAGGTTTACCTCGATCATTAGTGGATCTGGGGTTCCTCCAATTTAAAAAAAAAGACATCTCGCCCCTACGAAAAGCGAGATAGCCTCATTCTGTCTCACCAGGAAGATCTTTCAGGGACATGAAGTGCTTTTCCCAAAATTGTCTTCTGCATATGATAGAGGGGTGCATAGAAAACAGAAATATGTTCATTTGCTTCTGGGCGGACCAAATGAATAAACTCGGGCAATGGAAATATCAGCAAGGGATCGATTCTAGCTGGTGAAAAAATTTTTGCAGCTTCAAAATTAGTTGGCCTCGCGCCTATATTGGAGCGCCAATACGGTCAATACTGAAAGATATTTGGTGGTGCTCCACTACCTAGTTGTACTACGAATTGAGTCTTTCATTAGCCTTTTTTGAATGGCGTTTGGGGGCCAGATGTGAGGTGAAAATGCCTTCGGTGTATCAATCGAAGAGATGTGCTTCTAAGCAATGTGGAATGCTTTAAAACCCATAACGGACGGCGTGCGCACAGTTGGTGGCGCACGACTTATTTCTTTTGTTTTTGGAATGTTTCTAGCAATCTTAATATACCCATATATACTCTCAGCAATGTGGAATAACATATCTTCCCAGGACCTGGACGGCTGGATTTTTGACAAACCTACAATAAATTTTACATACGCTTTGTCAATGGGCTTAGTCCCAGTGTCACCTGTCCATGCGCGCGTTGGTTGTTGATGATCCCCTCAAGACATGAGCGTCAAATTGATCAATGGACCGGAACTGACCTTAATTGGACCAGTTACCTCGTTGTTCCACGAAGCTGTAAGTGGACTAACTGCATTTTATGTCTCCCCCCCCCCCCTTAGCCAATGATCCGTGAGGCCCAATGTTGTTTTTTCTTACAGTTTTTTTGGAATTCGAGAAAAACATATCTTTGATAAGAATTTGCACTCACCTAGCTCGCGACGTTGGAATATGAAGACGAGCTCCTGCCGATTGCTTCCGCTTTATATAAGCGCCACCTGAAGTCTTTGATATGACACCACGTCATTGACAACAAGTTCAAATCTGTGAAACTCTGTGAAGACACTTTTGGACATGTCATATACAAGTTTTGTGGTTTGCAATCGAGGATAACGTGATATGGCTCATTAAGGCCGATGTCAGGCTTGCGATCGGCAGCAACTTAGGCGATTCCAGTACATTAGCGATTTCGCGCAATTCGGGCAGCTGTGATCGCGGTCGCGTCTGCCAGATAGCTATAATGAGTGATTCTCTGCTCTCGTTGACGCGACCGTCAGACACGCGACCGCAGACGCTAACGCAAAGTCTTGACATCGGCCTAACTAGCATCGGCTATCTACACCTTGAACCCTTGAGTGTCAACGTTCCAAAGAGTAGGAATTGGGCGCTAGCGCAACATACGGGGGACGAGATCCTCTAGTACTCAGCTTAGGATTCGACAGGAGCTCCAAAGAAGCTGAAAACTGCTCAAGTACCCTGGAGTTCCTCCTCTATGTACAAGGCTTTTTCTCGCTTTGAGAAAAATGATTTTTGCGGGTTTTCAAAGGAAGCGATCACGATTTCCACGTGGATTGCCGAACTCCGCTTTATCAACCGTTATGGTCGGAAATAGATAGTGATTGGACGAGCGTAACCCTATGGAAGATACGACAAGATTAGATAAGATACGGCTGCTTGAATGAGGTGCACTCCAGCATGAAAATCGAACGATAACGATAACCGTATCATATCTAGCACGCTGCTACTTGCATCCCCTTCCACGTCTGATAAGGAGGTGTAACGCCGAACCGGAAGTGGGTTTCGGCGCCTTATCACGCCGTTGATAAGGCGCCACTGCCCTGAAGCGTCACCTGTCGTCCCATTGGGTAGGACCCCTACCCAATCCACTATGTCACTTTCCCTATCGTCTCCATAGGAATTTCCGTGACCGCTTCCTTCAAATGCATTGAGTGAAAGTAGTTTCGGAGAGCGGAATGCTTGCGCTTTCTAAAAGTGTGTTTAGCTTCCTTCTACATCCTCTAGTTGAGGAGATATTTGCGTCGAGGATCTATCGAGGATGATTCTCGGCCGCTCCCTTCTTCACCATTGCAAGTGTAATTCGTTGGCAACGCTCGAAATGTGTCTAGAATACATTCTTCCAACATAAGCAATAAGAAAAGGGGCAATCGTCACCATCCGATTTTGTCTGGGTATAGGCCATGCACTCGAAGTTGCAGAATCGATTGGAAGGTGTTATATGATCATGACCAGTTGACAAAAGCTGCATTGTAGCAAACACATTTCGTAACTCCTACAACCTTCGAGAAAGACATATCTTTGATAAGAAGTTGCACTCACCTAGCTCGCGAGGTTGGAATATGCAGATGAGCTCCTGCCGATTGCTTCCAGCTTTATAAAGCGCCACCTGAAGTCTTTGATATGACACCACGTCATTGACAAGTTCAAATCTGTGAAACTCTGTGAAGACACTTTTGGACATGTCATATACAAGTTTTGTGGTTTGCAATCGAGGATAACGTGATATGGCTCATTAAGGCCGATGTCAGACTTTGCGAATCGCGCGATTCGCTACTAGCGATTCGCGCGATTCGCTAGCGTCCGCGGTCGCGTTGCGGTACCAGCCAATTGAGTGATTCACTGGCCGCGACGCGACCGCAGACGCTAGCGAATCGCGCGATTCGCAAAGTCTGACATCGGCCTAACTAACATCGGCTATCTACACCTTGAACCCTTGAGTGTCAACGTTCCAAAGAGTAGGAATTGGGCGCTAGCGCAACATACGGGGGACGAGATCCTCTAGTACTCAGCTTAGGATTCGACAGGAGCTCCAAAGAAGCTGAAAACTGCTCAAGTACCCTGGAGTTCCTCCTCTATGTACAAGGCTTTTTCTCGCTCTTGAGAAAAATGATTTTTGCGGTTTCAAAGGAAGCGATCACGATTTCCACGTGGATCGCCGAACTCCGCTTTATCAACCGTTATGGTCGGAAATAGATAGTGATTGGACGAGCGTAACCCTATGGAAGACGACAAGATTAGATAAGATACGGCTGCTTAGAATGAGGTGCACTCCAGCATGAAAATCGAACGATAACGATAACCGTATCATATCTAGCACGCTGCTACTGCATCCCCTTCCACGTCTGATAAGGAGGTGTAACGCCGAACCGGAAGTGGGTTTCGGCGCCTTATCACGCCGTTGATAAGGCGCCACTGCCCCTGAAGCGTCACCTGTCGTCCCATTGGGTAGGACCCCTACCCAATCCACTATGTCACTTTCCCTATCGTCTCCATAGGAATTTCCGTGACCGCTTCCTTCAAATGCATTGAGTGAAAGTAGTTTCGGAGAGCGGAATGCTTGCGCTTTCTAAAAGTGTGTTTAGCTCCTTTCTACGTCCTTCAGTTGAGGAGATATTCGCGTCGAGGATCTATCGAGGATGATTCTCGGCCGCTCCCTTCTTCACTATTGCAGGTGCAGCTCGTTGGCAACGCTCGTAATGTGTCTAGAATACATTCTTCCAACATAACCAATGCAAAAAGGGTCAATCGTTGCCATCCGATTTTGTCGGGTATAGGCCATGCACTCGGAGTTGCAGAATTGATTGGAAGGTGTTATATGATCATGACCAGTTGACAAAAGCTGCATTGTAGCAAATACATTTCGTAACTCCTACAACTTAAAGGCACGAGTCGTGGATTGAATCGATGCGTTTATTTTGTTCAAACATTAGTGAAGGGGTGCACTGAGGAAGAATAGTGAGGAGAAAAGGCAAAAAGCACCATAGAAAACACTAAATTTCCTTAGGAAGGCCGGCCGTATAGCGACGGAGAGTTACAGCGCTGCGAGGAGAGGGAGAACGCGAGATAGTACGTCATACGTGAGAGACGCAGAGACCACGTATGCCGTGGTGGATTACGCTGGCAGCGCGGGCAGCGCGGCGGGCAAGGCCTTAGCGCCATTGCCGCGCACTTTTGGGTCGCGATAGTGTCGCGCCCTCAGTGCTTGGGGAGCCCACTATCGCACCCTGGGAAGAACTTCTGCTGGTTGCCTAATCCTGACTCGTGGCTTTTACGAACTTATTTGCCCAGGGCCTTTCCTTCACGGTTGTCGTTTTTGCGACAGCGTCCCTAACAACAGGCCCCTCAATTCTCAACGAGGTATTAAGGGAGAGCGACTGGGCGGTATATGGAGGAAATGCCTTCGCAGCGCGTGTGCAGATGTGACCCTGTTCCTTGGTGCACTTTCATTCTTTGTATACTTTCAAATACTTCCTTCTCGAAGGTAGAGGGAAGGGAAGGGAGCGACTGAACCTGCAAAGAATATTTTATATCATTTTTTCTCATATCCTTGTTTTCTGCTGCGCTACACCCTCTCCCTCCTATCTGCACCACGATGCCACTGACGTTACTGACCCCCAAGAGTACGACCCCCCATGACCCACCCTGACAAGTACGACCCCCCTGTCGAGGATTTCCTCGACCGATATTCACCCTGGTCTGTACTATAGACCCCTAGAGGACAATCACAAATGTGGCGTTCCCGTGCACGGAAACCAACCGACAAGAGCGCTTGGGCCTTGCAAAGTAAGCTGCTGAAGCTGCAGATTTTTTCTTTTATCAGGCTGTTGTCTGCTCTCTCATCTGTAGCGCTCTCTCGCCTCATACTCTCCTCTCCGCGCTTAGTCTCTCATTCCCTTAGCACAGCCGATTAGGAAGGTGAGTGAGCCCTCAACCTGAGCGTTTTCGACGGATTCTTTTCCTTTTTTCTTTACTGCCGGCCCACTTCGCACCAATACATTCGTATTCGTGTGCAAGAGCCACATCTATGCGATTCTGAGGCATGCCTTTAACTGTAGGATTTCACAATAAGGAGTCGGCACCCGGAGAGGTGAAATAAAACAAACCTTCGATCCCAATCGATCAGGAGCCTAGATGCGAGGTAGCATTCTTTTCCGGCAAGCAGTCTTCTGTCCAGGCTCTCAATTTGAACTTGCCTCCAATTTAAGTCTTTTTTCCCTTATTTCTTGTGGTGAGCATTCTTGTGTTTCTATTGACTGTAGAATAGGATTTTCAAATTATTTATTACAGAAAACATGATAAATCGATAATGTAAATCATATATACATGGCGAATCAATACGTATAATTTACATGCAACAATCAAAGTGTTAGGGCCTAGTGCGATTTCCTGGGTCGCGCTTCAGGCGTTTTTTTGAGTGAGGCGAGCGATTTTCGCTTGCTAAAAATGCATGTCAATAAATTCAGCCTCGAACGTCTACTCGTTCTAATCTACGACTATTCTACGTTCTACGTCTACTTCACACTATTATACATATTTTTCATGTTTTCTAATGAACAGTTCCCGAAGGCTTTCTAGGCATCGCAAAATTGAATACGAAATTGATTGCATTTAAGCAAGAGGAAGAGGAAGGGCAGAACCAACAAGCCACCAAATCGCAATGGTGGTGCGAGGCCAAAATCCACCAAAGGTCGAATACCTTGAGTCCAAAAGCACCAAATGCGATGAAAAATTTGTTTGAATTCTGTTCCAACCAATACCCACAGGTTATATCACATCCTATCAAAGCTGACCACTATAGCGTAAACTCAGCCCCAGGGGCACATCCCTCGATTAGCCGAGTAGAATGATCTTCTACAGAGCATGACACCTAAAGTTAGCGCAAGAGTTGTGCTGATGCCACGTTTCGAATGAGAATTTCATGATAAGGTCGAAGAAAGGCAAACATACCTGGGGGAAGGGCAGGCAGACCCCTGAGGGTATCCGACAGGAGGCCCGTCGCGCGGCAAGGAAGCAGAGTCAGCGGACGAGTCGCAGCGCGTGATGTGCGATGTAGGACGACAATGGTACATTCTATTGGCTTGACGCGAAAAGGCGCTGCATCTCGTCCGCTGACTCTGCCTTCTTGCCGCGCGACGGGCCTCCTGTGGGGTACCAGACCCCTGAGGATGAGGGACAATGCGCAATGGGTTGACTCTAGTTGTAGAGGAAGTCGTACGGCCGCTGTCAGACCTTTGCTAAGCATCCATCCGCGTTCTGTGCCTAGCGTCGGCAGGTTTCCGAGGCCCTTACCACCAGTGGATCGAACGATGTACCAGCGACTTGGCAGTGTTTGAAAGTGGTTAGAGACCCTTTCGTTTGCACGTTGACCCTCACCATTTTCCCAGGCTCACGTGGGGATGGAGAGCGACAAAGTGAAAGCCCGGGAAGATGGGAGTCAACGTGCAAACAGTAGGGTCTCCCGCAGGTTTCATGGCCACCCCTTCGCCGACGAACTCCAGCCGCAGATGGCGTTACTACTAGCACATTTGCACGCTACGCGTGCGCCATGAACACGCGATATCCCCGCGTATTCTCAGCCTTTGTGGTTGTATGTTAACACTGCTACTTGTCTGACGGGAGAAGGGTGTGCATTGCTAACAAGGGGTCTTTCAGGACATGGAGCGTTTTTTTCAAAATGGTTACCTGGAATGTTGTAGAGGCTCATGTGAGGAACACAGAACCATGGTTCATTTTTCCTGAACGCCCCGGGTATGTCAAGAGAGCGGGAAAGAAATGGTCCAAAGTTCGATCCCCCCGTGACGAATAATTTTTCAATTCCATGATTGGCGCCCTCCAAATTTACCCCGCAGAACACAACCACACTGACATCTATACTCGACGATGGCGCCATTTGGCGCAACTCTGGGCGCCAACAAACTATATTGCAAAAATTAGTCATCACCGAGGATCGAACTCTGGACCATTTCTTCACAACTTTTTTGACATTCCTGGAGGCGTTCAAGAAGAATGGATCATGGTTCCGTGTTCCTCGCATGAGGCTCTACAAACATGCCACGTTTGGGCGCGCAGTCTGATTGTACGGGGGAGAGGCACCTCGTTCCCCTCCTTCCTAAGCCTCCCCTCCCTGCCGCGTTTGCCTATCTTACCTGGTTGTTTTATCACCAAAGTAGCGCACTTTTCGAGGCAACAAATGCATGTGCGTAGCTGAGCCATGACCAAACGACACACTCTCGCGCAATCTCCTTGGAAGGGTATGTGGAGAAGTACTGACACAGCAGAGGCTCAGTTTGGGTTGGCAAATATCTTAAGAGTTACTGGGCGATCATAACTGGATTACACTTTTGCGCTGAACGGCTTGTGGTTCACCTAGTCAAAGGATAACGTCGAAATAAAAAAAGCTGCAAAATCTCGGGTAAAGGCGCACCCCTGACCGCTAATCGACGAAAAAATCGAGTTTTCCTAAAGGGGCAAGCTCTTATGGGGTAAGTAAATTGCTAGAAAACCTCTCCTTAGGAGGATTAACAGCTGTGAGAGGTCTTCAATCTTCAGATAGCGTTCATCGAATCCGCAACCACACCAGAGAGAATTCTAACAGACTATGCGATTTTTCTCCTGGGAGTCTTCTCGACAGACTCACTGAAAAATGACTTCATGATTGGGTAAAACGATTATTTCTTCTCGCAACGAAGGACACAAAGGTCACAAAGGGTGTAGGTATCGTAGGGTGCCGTTGTTACTTCTACCGATGGACATGTTATTTTGGATTCATTTTGCATAATATTAGTGGTGCAGAGGATATTTTACAATGTTAATGGCTTAATCGTATGTGTTTAAAGGATTGCCTTTTCTTCCGCTCTTGAGGGCTTTGACGATCGAACATCTCAGCCAACATCGACACGGGCAGCTGTTTCTCGGCATGTAAGCCATCAACCTATAAACAGAATTATATTAGTACCAATTTGGCTGCGCACGCATTCGCGTGCATCACACGGGACCGCAGCGGCATGAAATAGGCCCATCAGTACTTTTTTATAATGCTTCCTTGCAGACTTCATGCAGCTCAGTGCACGCTCCGCCCACCAATAGAATTCCACCTCCCTCTTGCTGTCAGACGCTTCATTCCTGGTCACCAGGCCTTCTTGTAACCCAACTGTTATGTTTCGTGGATAACTATGCTCACTTTTTTGTATGCCTTGCCCTCCAATAAAAGGTTGACTTCATTTCCTTCGCTGACCTCTACCCACTTTTTCCCAGGTCTCCAGGACTTCTTGGAACCGAGTTATGAATTTTCGTCGCAAACTCCGCCCACTTTGGTCATGCCCCGCCCACCATAGCAGTTGACCTCCTTCCTTGCCGGACTCCATCCACTTTTTTCCCGGTCTCCAGGACTTCTTGGAACCGAGTTATAATGTTTCGTGGATAACTCCGCCCACTTGGTGCATGCCCCGCCCACCAACAGCATCAACCTTGTTTCCATCGCCGACCTCTACCCACTTTTTCCCAGTCTCCGGGAGTTCACAGAACATAGCTTGGTACCAAACTCCGCCCACTTTCGTGCTGGCCGCGCCTAAGATTAATATTCAGCCTCCCCTCCTTCTCTGACCTCTACACACCGTTTTCCAGCTTTCCATGACTTCTCGGGACCAAATTATGGTGACTTGTGGGGAACGCTGTGTTCTTCAGGGTAGGCCTCGCCCATGGTGGGCGGACCTCCTATTTATGCTGGTAACACCAGACATTGCTTCTCTACACCATTTCTGCTCTGTAGGCTTCTCCCAACCGAGTTATGAAATTTTTCATAAAGCACTGCTTTTTCGCCCCGCCCACCGGGGGTGGGTCTCCCTAATTCGATGTGACTTACCAATGCACACCTTTACCCACTTTTTGGCCCAGTTTCGAGGCTGTTTTGTCACTGAATTCGAAATCTTGGTCTCAGTACAGTTCATTTCGATGCACGCCACGCCCACTGTGGGCGGGGCTCCGCTTAGCTGATGTGTGTTTTGTACTTCGTGAGACCTTGCCCACCCATCCCACACTTGACCCGGTCCCTCCAGGCGGATCCCGAGGAGCTAGGGAATTTCGTGACAGACATACAGAACGACAGACGACAGACGAAGCGCTTTATACATAGTAGTAAGTACGATACCACAATAGATAGCATATATATAGCATATTTGTTGGAAGGTCTAACTTCAAGATCTGAATTGACACTACATTGATTGGAGGATGGCAACAGTGTTTTCATTTCATAGGAAAACTTGAAACGAAGCCCCGGAAGCTATCCCATAGCAAAAGCATGGTGAACGTGTTGGGCTGGTGTCAGAGTACGCGATCCATTGCGCGATTCGCGCGAATCGCAAAATCGCAAGTGCCATTTGAACATTTGAAACACTGAATATGAAACAAGTAGAATCATGAACAGTCGTCATTCAACCATCACATCAAGCAGAAATGGCGGCGGGATTGGAGAGCACCTTGCAGTATTGATCGGGCACTTGTGATTTCTGTGACCCGTCGCGCGATTCGCGCGAATCGCGCGAGGGATCGCGGTCTCTGGCACCAGTCCTAGGTCTCAATTTGTGCCACCTGCGCCGCTAAAAGGACGCCATCGGGAAGGGTCTTGCAAGTATCGACTCCCCGTGCAACCTTGCCCGTCCACCGCGGTTGATGTGAGAATTAGCGATAACGCTCGCTGTAGATCATATGTAGCGGCTAATAGCACAAGATAAGATATAAGATCGAAGGAAGCAACCGATGTGATCATGTAGAAAAAAAACTCGTCCGGACACACCCCTTCCCTATCTAAAGGTGGAGAAAGAGGGAGCTCGTTTGAAGCGCAATCGAATTATAAAGTAAACAGCCGGAAGATTTGTCGCGGTGAATTGATATACTTACCGGATCCCAATGAAGTGACTCTTCAGACCCGTCTTCGTCCTCCTCAGCCTGCTGACTCTCTTCCTCGACATCCTGAATTGAAATGAATTAACCTAAAATTTATGGTGAAAACGAACGATCTGCTATCGAGAACATAAACGGCCACAGCTATCACAGCCTTTTGTTTGAAAGCCATTTAGGAAGGTTGTGGTTGGAGCGTCCCTTAAAAGCAAAGTTCGGGCTCAGACCCGCTCAAGAAGCCCTACCGTGGTTAGAAGTGCTAGGTACGCAACTGCAGAGGTAGCGCCACCTTTCTACATCGAAACGCGTCACTAACGCTAGACGCGCCCGGTCGCCATGAACTTCCTAA
>MU868586.1:94332-107436 GCA_036418205.1 Ostertagia ostertagi
ATTTGTCGTCTTCGTATCTTTTAGGCTTTCATTTCAATATCAGACGAAATTGTTTTAATGAAGTGAGTACGATGACTGCAGGAGGTGCGCTTTTAATGATGCCAATAAACGTCATACGTGATCCAAACCACTAAGCGTTAGAGAATATGGTTGGAGCCGCCTCTTAGCGCCCTTTCGCCAATGACGTTCAATGACGTCCCCATAACCGCACCGCCCTCCAACCATCGTAACCGCTGCCTTCAGGTTTCGAAGCCGATAAGCTACAGCATATATACCACACGTGCCGGGCAACAAATGCACGGTGTATCTCAAGAAAGAGATGAATAGCGCTGGTAATTTCATGCCTTCGTCTTTCGCCGTCATGCGTAACTTTTTTTTCAAATGGCAGCACGAAAAAGTGACCCCAATATTCAGTATCAGACTTCGAAGCTCTGCCCAGCCTCTACAAATCGTGCAACACGAAACAAATTCAACGTGTAGATGGTTAGATGGAACCTATCGCTCTAAAAATAATGACTTCTCTACGGCAAAGAACATTCAGCGGATTCTATGCTGGTGGAAATTGCAGGATGTGAATAATTACAAGGATCCGGCAAACAATCAGCGCGAAGAGAGTGACGTTCTGTATGAAAAAAGTCATGAAAGAAATGTGCGGAAAAAGAACAACAACGGTAGAAAACTTAGATTTTCAATTATTAATTAGAAATTGATAAATGAGAAATTCAAATTTTCAGGGAAGATCACTCCCCGTGAAAAGTTTTAAAATTCTATGTTTTCATTCAAGTCTATCTATTTCTTCGTAAATAAGTAGTTCAGTGGCCGTGAAGGTTAAGCCATCAAATGGAACAAAATCAAAACAAGAGCTTATCGTTTCATTTTTTGCCACGCCTTCTTCAGGATCAGTGTAAGGCATCTTCCTGAGCGCTCCGAAGACCTACAAAGTTTTTATACTTAGAAAATACTAGCAAATCGGCAGTGAGAAGGCTTGAAACTAAGCTGTTGTGAAATCGCGGTGCATTGAATGAAATGAGGTGATCTGGTAAAAACACGTTACTATTAGGAGCAGGCGATCCACGGTTATCGAACTTGGCACGCCAAAATTGCTTTTGAAAAACTTTCTTAACTAGTATTTCTTACTCAACTCGCCAAAAGCCTCTAAAGATTGTGCCAGTTACCAGTTTTGTCCAGTAATCCTTAACACGGGTGGAGGTGGGGCAGCGGCAGTGGCTCCGCTTACCCCGCATACTGCCCACCTCTCGGATCCCCATGCTCCAATCCAAACAATCAGATAGGTATTCTTTCAAGGTTTGCTTCTGAAGCCACAAGCCAAGATGTTACAGAGCTTTACTCAGGCTAACGTTTCGGCCTTTTCGCCTTCGTCAGAGCCTGGAAAGTCAGAGATCAGTGCGACCTACCGCAGACATCATTTCTAACCGATGGCACTCGAAGCCCATTGGCTCTAGGCCGAGGGGCTATGGGGAATCAGATAGGTCTTGCAGGGTGCCAAGCGTTTTTATAACCGTGTTTTGCATGATATTAGGGCATATGTAAAATCCACAGGGCTAAGGTTCATTTGTTCTGAATGACCGCCTTAATATCATGGGCTGAACACACTTGGGAACTATAGTTTTTACAGCGCCATCCGAATATTGCCCACAGAGTTGACCAGCGCTATATTGGACGATTCCAGTTTACCGCACTTACAAAATATGCGAAGTTTCGATAAAATGATCCGAGCTATAAGCTGAAAGATGTGCTAAGACTTCATAAACGGCTTAACTCCGTCGCGCAATTCGTGGCCTAGTGGATAGAACGATGTACTCTAAGTGCGACAGTGAGGCGAAGGTCTTCGGTTCATCTCTCTACGGAAAGCGCTTTTTGCATTTTTGGCTAGCGCTTCATGAAGAGCGCCAAATAGCATTAACTTCGTAATAGATGTCTGCTCATGATAAGGACCACATATAACACCATTAGGGTGAGTTCCCTCCGCTGCAGCTAATATGTTGTGGCGTCCTAGCACCAAAAGACGCTGGAGCCGTGAGAGAATGCCATATATATAATCAGCGCATAGATTTACCCTACAACCAACGTTTCGGGATTAAAGGACGAATTCACGCTGGAAAAAGCAACCCATTTCAAATTAACCTAGGGATGGTGAGTGGTACACGAAAGAAGGAAAAACCATGAGAAACGGCCCAGAACCCGAGAAATGGGACCCCTTCCTTGCCCGTTGATTTGAGCATTGATGCGACTCTCATCGCTGTGCCCTCTTCAACACTACGCTCTCTCACCTATCTAATCACTCACCACGTATAGACCTGCGGCGAGTGATCAGATGATCGGTGGGCGTGCACTGACCAGCCGCGGCGGGATTAAACCTTAATAGGTCAACGAGGTCAACTCCTCCTGTGCAAATTGTGCTTCAGTTCGCACACTTAGGAGCTCCGCGGGTCCCTCAACCAGGTGAATTCTTCCTAATTCGATTTTCCCTCTGATCGTGAATTCGTCCTTTAAGAGCCTATGATGCAACGCCGGGAAAATATTATCAGGCGTAGGTGTAACCGTCATATGTCCCAGGCTACTTCAAGACGAGCTCTGCTTTCGCAAAAAACAGTTATGCGTTACATGCGGCATAATGACTTTAGCACGTGATTAAACCGGGGTTTCCACCCCTTTAGAGCACGCCTCACAGCACGTCGTGTTCTGTGAAGCCGATATAGCTATTGACAAGAGGCTTATGGTTAGCCTACGGCGGAGCTAAAAGTTTAACCTGCTACTACTTGCCGAGGAGGAGAACCTAGCGATCTCATCATCGCGTGACTTCTCGGCCATCCAGCTCTGGTGTCACCATGTCCACGCGTGCAGGATCTTTGTTCATTTTAGTGAGTAGATGTAGAGGATACACGCCTCTGCCCTTCCAAAATTCTTTTACGTCAATTGACGAGCTTTGCTGATGCCTGTATATCGGACTACGGCCGCATGTGCCCTATATGCCATGTTGAAGCCAGTCACAATAACTTGTAAAAGCTGAATTTCTTCGATAAGAGCACATTCCTTCAAAACTCCTTGTGAACGTCCACCCCCGAGGCGTTGACAGTATTACACAGCTCGGTAAGAGCTACAAAAACAGCTGTTGTTCAACTTCGACGCCAGTGCAAATAATAATATCTGCACAGCCACACAAAAATACCACTACGGTTCTTGAATCGGGAAGTGCATGCTGTCGGCGCGTCCCAGGTTGTGGGGCTGGGTGAGCACCAATTGTCACTTCGCATTTCAGTACTTCAACACAGATTGCGCCCGGTGCATCGGCCGCAAGATGCACTAAAGCTCTCTTTTAGCGGCCGGAGGGAGTTGTTGAATATTTTCGTAGTTAGGCAGGAGATTATACTGATGTGAGCTGTTTTTGAGCAGGCTCGGAACTTTCATGACCTGCGGCACCAAACAAACTAGAATCGATTGACGGTCATTAAATTGATCATCCTGGTCTAGTTTCCTCGTCGAACCCGCATGTGTATTCTTTTCGACATGTTTTATTTGCGTACAATATGATGTGTCATTTGGGTGGGGGGGGAAGGAAGGAGGACTGGAGAAGAGTGGAGCGTGAAGAGAACGCAGGCGGACGACGTGTCTGCCTGCGGACGTCTCATACAAAACCAAAAACCGTTCGGGTGCCCACTTTCTGTAGGCGGCATTGATAATCACTGGAGGCTAGCATGAGTGCGAGCGAAAGCGCCACAAATCGACGCGGATGCGGTCAGAGGGGTGGCTTCAGGAAGAAGTGATAGAATGGCTCTCTCACCTATCTAATCACTCACCACGTATAGACCTGCGGCGAGTGATCAGATGATCGGTGGGCGTGCACTGACCAGCCGCGGCGGGATTAAACCTTAATAGGTCAACGAGGTCAACTCCTCCTGTGCAAATTGTGCTTCAGTTCGCACACTTAGGAGCTCCGCGGGTCCCTCAACCAGGTGAATTCTTCCTAATTCGATTTTCCCTCTGATCGTGAATTCGTCCTTTAAGAGCCTATGATGCAACGCCGGGAAAATATTATCAGGCGTAGGTGTAACCGTCATATGTCCCAGGCTACTTCAAGACGAGCTCTGCTTTCGCAAAAAACAGTTATGCGTTACATGCGGCATAATGACTTTAGCACGTGATTAAACCGGGGTTTCCACCCCTTTAGAGCACGCCTCACAGCACGTCGTGTTCTGTGAAGCCGATATAGCTATTGACAAGAGGCTTATGGTTAGCCTACGGCGGAGCTAAAAGTTTAACCTGCTACTACTTGCCGAGGAGGAGAACCTAGCGATCTCATCATCGCGTGACTTCTCGGCCATCCAGCTCTGGTGTCACCATGTCCACGCGTGCAGGATCTTTGTTCATTTTAGTGAGTAGATGTAGAGGATACACGCCTCTGCCCTTCCAAAATTCTTTTACGTCAATTGACGAGCTTTGCTGATGCCTGTATATCGGACTACGGCCGCATGTGCCCTATATGCCATGTTGAAGCCAGTCACAATAACTTGTAAAAGCTGAATTTCTTCGATAAGAGCACATTCCTTCAAAACTCCTTGTGAACGTCCACCCCCGAGGCGTTGACAGTATTACACAGCTCGGTAAGAGCTACAAAAACAGCTGTTGTTCAACTTCGACGCCAGTGCAAATAATAATATCTGCACAGCCACACAAAAATACCACTACGGTTCTTGAATCGGGAAGTGCATGCTGTCGGCGCGTCCCAGGTTGTGGGGCTGGGTGAGCACCAATTGTCACTTCGCATTTCAGTACTTCAACACAGATTGCGCCCGGTGCATCGGCCGCAAGATGCACTAAAGCTCTCTTTTAGCGGCCGGAGGGAGTTGTTGAATATTTTCGTAGTTAGGCAGGAGATTATACTGATGTGAGCTGTTTTTGAGCAGGCTCGGAACTTTCATGACCTGCGGCACCAAACAAACTAGAATCGATTGACGGTCATTAAATTGATCATCCTGGTCTAGTTTCCTCGTCGAACCCGCATGTGTATTCTTTTCGACATGTTTTATTTGCGTACAATATGATGTGTCATTTGGGTGGGGGGGGAAGGAAGGAGGACTGGAGAAGAGTGGAGCGTGAAGAGAACGCAGGCGGACGACGTGTCTGCCTGCGGACGTCTCATACAAAACCAAAAACCGTTCGGGTGCCCACTTTCTGTAGGCGGCATTGATAATCACTGGAGGCTAGCATGAGTGCGAGCGAAAGCGCCACAAATCGACGCGGATGCGGTCAGAGGGGTGGCTTCAGGACGAAGTTATAGAAATGTACAGAACGGACGAGGTGTCCACACACATATCATCTCTAACCATCACCGTAGATACTTTAGAAGACATGGACCGTCGTTTATAGAGACAGTGCATATCTCTGAACTTCTTCTCATCGTTGGTGGTCCCTAGTTTGAATGAGGATTCCACGATAAGAATGAAGATCGAAGAAGAAGAAAATAGCTTAGTGGGGAGACAGGTCGACCTCTTCAGGGTTTGGACTGACACGTAATCGGCAGACCTGACCTTTTTCATTTATTTATTTATTTATTTATTTACAGGTCAATCGTAACAGTGAGTAAAAAAATAATAATTGGACCCGGGATGGCACAAGATTGATTGACTCAAAATTCAATTTAGTGTTTGTGGTAAGGAGAAAAAAGGGCTAGATGCCGACCCGATACAAGTGAACGAACCTTTGACCTCGGCGATCTAGCATGGCTCACTCTTGGCGCGGTTGGCGGGGTACGCCCACCGACTATCTAATCACTCGCCGCAGGTCTATACGTGGCGAGTGATTAGATAGCAGAGAGAGCGTAGTGTTGAAGAGGGCACAGCGATGAGAGTCGCATCAATGCGCAAATCAACGGGCAAGGAAGGGGTCCCATTTCTCGGGTTCTGGGCCGTTTCTCATGGTTTTTCCTTCTTTCGTGTACCACTCACCATCCCTAATTTAATTTGAAATGGCTCATTTTTCATATACTTTCCCAATATGAATATCTCAGTTGATCAGTAGAGACAACAACGTTTCATGCATGAAGATTCACTTTTCGAAAAAAAAAACCGAAAACCACACTCTATGGACGGTCGAAGGTAGGTCGCGCGGAGCCAAAGGCGGGGCATGGAAAGAAGTGCGCCTTGGGGCGGCTACGTATCAGGCGACGCAATGAAAGAATCGTTAAGCGTTTGATTTTGGAGAATAGAGACAAAAAATCGATAGAATAGGATGCAGTAGAAGTGTGAGATGTTAGTGCAATAAGTCAAAAGGTCAAAAAGAGTTTCTAGTGACAGCACTCCGTGAACCAAGTGGAAGCGTTCCGCCGCCAGCATTTGTGACAGATGTCCGGCGGAATTTGAACGCGTAGCAGTCCTTCAGCTTTTCAAAATGCTTACCAGAACAAATGCAATTTTTTGTCCATTTCGTTCTTAAACTATGGATAGTCATTCAGTGATTTTTGGGTGAGATAAATTTGATTCTTCCGGAAAGGAATCCTCAAAGAATTTGTCCGATTGCAAATTAGCCAGCCTTACCCAGAGTTTCCCTTTTTTTAGTGATACTGAGTGACTTTTGCCAAAAAACCATAAAGGGCACGGGTTACGATTAGTCTCAAAGACATCAGTATTTAAGTGAAGAAAAGTAGGGCTTTTGATTATGCAGGTGATAAGGCATCACGAATGAAAAAGCGCAACAATGCTTTCGCTTGACCGCTGCGACCGCTGCCATTTCAAACAATCGCAGCAAACGTGGTGTCTGCACCTCCCGGTACACAAGCTCTCTTTCATTTCCCTTCTCATCGCAGCGCTGCGTCTTTCTGTTGTACCACAGTCGGCATTACAAGAGAAATTTCAGGGTTTCTAGTGCTTCTTCCTATTCTTCATTTCCATTTTTCCCATCAATATTTCTCCTCTACTAACCTCATCAAGTGAAATTCAATTTGTTGAGCGCATCTTTGCCTTAAATCAGCAGTTGACTCAATCTAGGTGGAATTCTGCACGTTAGATAAAAATACCCTGGCAAAAAGCAAAATGTCAGCTCGTGATGGACTACACTACAAATTGCACTTTAATTCTGTCCTGTATAGAAACAGCTAACTTAAACACACTGATGTGAAATTTGTGATCGTTCCCGCAGCAAAAGTAATCCGATGCAAAACTGCTGAAATAAAATTAAACTGCGACTTAAGGGCAGTGGACACGATGGCTGGAGGGTGGTGCGGTTTTAATGATTTTTTTGCAGATCATCTGCTGGAACGCGATTGATTGACTATGTACTAACTAAATGAGGGGTCTAGTTCTCCAATTACATTCACTTACGTTCATCAAAGCCGCGCTGCCCTTCAGCCATCGAATCGTTGTCTTTAATGTTGGCAGAGCACACGGTAAAGCAAATCAGATACAGTATTTCTTCTCACTGTAGTCCTGTGAAGAGCCAGGTGATGTAAGGAATATGAGAAACTGAGGCAAGGAATCAGAATGTGGGTGTGTAAATCTATCGAGCCATGGAGTGAAGCATCACACACTACTCCTCGCTAAACCTCTTGACGATGCGTCGTGTCCTCGACTTTTTGTCCTGGGTTGCAGAGGAGTTCTGATGCGCTTTGGATTCCAAACATGGGCTGCTGGAAGTCACGGCTTTCAACGTTCCAATGTTCCCGAACGAATTTGTTACTACTACCTACGCGACCTGGTAAAGGCTGGATTGACCCGGGAGAGGTTGAGCATCGCCTCATGGCTACTCACTTGCCAATACGCCAACTTGGCATAACATTTGTCAGTAATAATGGGAACAAAAGAAGAGAAAAACAACATGGAGGCTTGGAACATTGAAAGCAGTAGGTGTGAATGATTTGAATTTAACGGCCTTAGATCATTAATTACCCGAGTCAACAGCTGTCGAATTTTGTTCCCCAGTCAAACAATCGATCATGCGGAAACTCAGCAAGTTCTTTTGCTAAGGAGACTGATCTGCAAGATTCGAGGAATAATGTATAACAGCCGCAGGCATGGTAATTTTCTAAAAGAGCCCACGGCTCCACCCGAGACTATACCTCTGACCCAGCTGTGATTCAAACCTAACCCATCGGCAGGAAGAAGAAGTGTTCGTTGTGAAATGCTCCGTGGCTCAGCTGGCCACTAAGGCAACATCCCCTCCTTTACCGGGTGAACGCAACCATACACTTCCTCGGTTCAGGAACGATATGGAACAGAACCTGTTTGGAATGAACAAAATCCAACATCAAGTGAAAGTATCGCCTAAATATCATGCCCAACCTGACCGCGACTTATCCATTCTTACGTACCGCTCAGTGCTCATGACTGTCAAAAAAAAACATTTCGTATACACCATTATTCCAAACCCATTCAGACATATAATACTGTGAAGGTGGTTTTCACAATGATTGCCAGAGTTCGAGTCAGTTATGGATACTTCTAAATAAAGATGTTACCAAATAAATGACTTGAAATAGAATTTTATTGTTCTGGCATGGGCCAGAACCCGCGGTCAGCCCCGCTCCTTAGGAGTGGGGCTTAGGGGGCATTGTCGTGTCTGTTCTGCCCGAACCAGGGTGTCTTTGTGCCATTAGGATAAACATTATATCCGATCACTGAACCACCTTTCATTTGTTCTTAAAGGGCTATACACGGCTCTCGCTATTCAAATTCGCCATCCTTCCTCCTTATAAGCCACCACCGATCCCACTCATCCCACTTAACCCCTGAATGCGATCCCCCCTTCCCAAAACCATAAATGCGACCCTATCGTTCACACGGTTGATCCTGCGTGAAATGCGTCGCTGATTGTACAAGGGCTTACTCTTCTTCATCTCTCACATTAACGCCACATGAACAAGTTACATTTCGACACAAATCGAATATGTTTAGCTTATGAAGTACCTCCAGGTGGGAAGGCGGTGGCCTGTTGTTGTTTTTGATGGCCCGAATGACTCGTGACCAGGACTGAGTCATGACGATTACCCTCGACTCTAGTTTATAGATCACCCACTGATAGGCAGTTCGCAAAATCTATTACTGTTTAGAGTAAACAAAACCGTAGAAGATTTGTGATTACTTGGATCACCACCTGGGTTTCTACACATAACAGCATCCTGAGTTTCACTGATTTGCACCCAACCTCTACCGGAGCTTCATTGGTTAGCCATTCCGCTGATAGGGTGATACGATAAACAGATAGGACCAACCATGAGATCTTGTAGAAAGGGGGGCAAACCCCGCCTACACGATGGCACGCACCGTGGTTTCAAGGTTTTCAACAATTTTTTTTGCTCTCTTTCATCACTGATAGACCAACTTCTACATACTTCTCCCTTTCAACGCACCATTTGTTTTTGAACGCAACCACCTGCATCTATTCACCTGTAGAATATGTCTTGAATTGTGTGTTATTTAACGCTCTACTCCGTTCAGTCCCACAATATCTTTGTGAGGGGGTTACCCCATCTATCTATTGGATATCCCAATAATAAATTCACCATCAGGTTGTTCAAATTCATAAAAAATCTCATCGGTGATAAATTAATTACCGAAAGACTCTTTTTGTAACTATCACGCAGGTCTTTGCAGTGGTGCGATTAATCGACTCCAATTGCTCCTCAATTTATAGACAATTGCCAGAACTCGGCTTTCCCTAAGTACCAGCACAAGAGAAGAGTCTCTGCGATGGACAAATCTCTCATATATTGTCAGATTCGCTTGCTGTGAGGCAGAGTGGCCCAGATTCTCCTCATCTGGATGTACACAATGTGGTACGTTTGAACAACAGCCTCTAAGTGAGCAAGATCAACAAAGGGAAAGGCCAGAATAGCCGAGTTAATCTTACTTCAAAACTTCAATGTTTACCATAATAGTCGTATTTGACACGGACAGATATAAAAGAGATTTATGAAACCTGTGTAGCACTACAGTTACGAATTGTATGACGGGAAGCGGAGGTAAAGTAATGACGAACGGCGCATAACCACGCTCACCACATTCATAACCCGGTTAATGACTGAGAAACCCGTGCCAAGTCAATCTTTCGACTCTCGTGAGAAGTTTTGTTCACAACCCAGCATTCTTGTGAAACATTCGCAAGGCGAACTGGGCAGTTAACAAACAAAAACAAGTCAAAATCATTGCTAAAGCTTTCAGCCTCGCGGTCATTGCCGATATCGGCTAACCGGCTCAACACGTTAGACGTGTGAGTGCTGAAAGCTATGGTACGTATACCATGAAAAGCTGAGTTGGAATGAAATGGTGCCCCGGTAGCGTAACTGGTAGCGCACTTGCCCGGAAAGCGAGAGGTGCGGGTTCTAGTCCCGCCTGGGGCGAAAGTTTTGTTCACAACCCAGCATTCTTGTGAAACATCGTCGTTGGATCTTTTAACTTATTCTGGGGACCGTGTGCGAAATGATAAAAACGCCGACACATGTGCTACCAAGCAACTCGTTATGAACGATAGACCATACATTTCTCCACCCTTTTACGACTTGAATAGCCGAGCGCTGTTTGCGTGGCGCACTCAGCAAAATGAATGACCACCCGGGGGCGAATATTTTCTGTTCTTTCATATCTGTATTGAAAAATCTGAAACGCTGGACGAAAATATGAACTTATAGATGGGAATGACTAAAAGCTTCGTAGCGAAAGGATCATAATCAACAAAGAATGCCAGTCTCATACACAAGCTGTATATTCTATGTTATGTATGTTTGTGCCTGTTTCCACACTGCCAACCGGCTGTTCTGTAAACATCAATTTGCATATTAATGACGACCAACTTAACCATTTTAGGATATCACCTCATCCTTGTTGTTTATAATCATCTGTGTGTATGTGTTCTGTATGTGGGCACGCGCTGCATCGCAATTTCAGAAACATCGGTTGTGTGAGTTGTATGTGTGAGAGCACTTAGCCGGTCTCAGACGTAGTGGACAGCCAGCGAACCTGAAAAAGATGGGCAGCTCCGCCGTAGCTCGAGAACTTACTATATTGCGCTTATGAAGCTTCATCTCCTTCGGGAATTTGCCCGGGAGGCGTTGAATGAAGCTAGAAAATCAGGCTAAGGAAATTTTAGTGTCAGAAAGGCGCTGTGTGTGTATTAACCCTACATGGATATCCGACCGCTACCACATTTACCCACTACGCCCATGCTCTACCGGATAGGCATGAGGGATGTAGGATGCTGATGGGTGTGAGTTGCGAAGTATGACATGACCCGCTCACATTTCGTGAGAGAGTAGCTGGTAGGGGTAAAGGTGTGATGCGTGCTCCAAAACACGCAGGTCACCTTCTCAAAGGCCACTTCTATTAGCTCGCGTGCTCGCAGTTTGGGTCCGAAACAAGTCAGAGACCCGGGACGATGGGCGACAGAGTCAATAAGCCGGATTGACCTTCACCAATCTTCGGACTAATACCAAACACGCGGTGACAATAACCGGCTCGACAGGACAACCCCTCGACCAGAGCTCCGCGTCAGATTAGTTAGACGGCAGGGGGGGGATGAGGGGAGGGCGTGTGGACCTCCGCGGCCAACTCTAGACCATGGCCCAATGTGTAGTATGTTGTTGGGCCGGTACGCCTACTCGACTATCTAAACATCGGACGCAGCTATATGCTGCACGCACGTGCATAATACTGATAGGTCAGAAAAGCCCGGGCCGTTACGCTGCATTGAAGAGGGGCCAGACAGCCAGATGCGAATCAGCCACACAATGCGACCTCCCACCGCAACACATCAAACCGGAGCAAAGGACGAGGCGAACATTTCGGTTCTATCGAAAACCACTCTTAGAATGGCATTTATATGCACTCCCTACCGCCGCCACTCGACCGCCCTCCTTACCACTTAATTCCAAGTGACAGCTCAATCACTTGCACCTCGCTAAAATATCATCCTGCCTCTAAATGAAAACTGACACACAGGGCACACCTCGACACCAGCGGCCCTCCGACGGACTCCGAGTTACCAACAACCTGTGTGTCTGTTTAGCCACTAACGTAACTCAATTCATTGACAAAGCTCCAAACGACCTACAGCTTGGCGCGCTCCAGGCGCCTGTGCTAGACAGTCGCGCCCCCCGTATCACCAGGGTGTGATGCTGTGTGTGTGTCGCAGTAGACCGATGATTATGTTGCATAGTTCACGACCTCAATTTTCCAGAATTCACCACGCGACCAGTTGAAAGCGGGCTCTATTACTAGATGACGTGATTAGTGTGTGATGACGTGAGTAGAGAACGCTGACGTTTCCGCTTCCTCACACCTAGGCAAGCTGCAATCGCCCCAAGAGTAGAGTCGAGGGTGTCACAGATAGTGTAGTGAACGCCGCTATTCCTATAACCCACTCAATACACCAGCGATTCGCACGCGCATCACACCACGCGCACACCGCTGCCACCCGGTGCATCGGAAGTTGTTGAACCATCACGCGCCGCCCCCGGTTGAGACGCGTAGTGGTGTTTTGTGTATTGGTAGTGAGAGATAAACTGCGAATGCGTTTGGTACTGCGCCGGCAAGAAAAAAAAAAACGAGCAGAAAACGGTTCGTTGCTGCGTGTTTTAAAGCTTGAGATAGCTCTGAGAGTGTAGCCGGCTTATGATATACAATGTGCTCGTCTCAGACCGCAAGCGCACCAACAGCAGTCACGGTGTTTCCTTCGTGCGCCTTCATTGACACTTCACCAAGGGGCCGAGGAACGACCCGGCTTCGCCTCTCAAGTCCAGAGGGTGGTGAGCGTGTTGCGACGTCTAGCGTTTACACTCTTTTTGACACCACCATACCTAGGGCAGTGGCGACTGCCCGTGCTGCCTAACCATGCAACACCATCACTGGACTTCAAAGGCCGGTACAGATTACAGCGTCCTTTCACACAATCACTTTGAAGCGTCATGATCCGCGGACACCGACAAAAGACGACCATAAGACGAAAGTAGGCACGCCAGGTCTCGTTCCGCCAAGCCAAACTATGGCTGTAGGGGGTACACATTACCAGCTTCTCAACCTGCGATCCTGATCGATGGACTACGCAGAATTCGTACGACATATGGAGCACATTTCTTCGTACAACAGCCAGTTGACACAC